>JAYEVD010000716.1:47500-289089 GCA_036346405.1 Phyllostachys edulis | reverse complement strand
TGGTTTACACCGCGAGAGGTTGCACACTTTACCCACATGACATGAATCCTCTAGTTTGCTTGGCATCCGTCGATACCACCTCACACATCCTTTTGGTGAGAGGTCTAGAAGCACATGACAAGGCCACATAATGCATTGCTCCACCATAAATTCACCCACATTGAGGTTTTCGCAGATCCCCTTGGGTAGAAACTCCGCCGGGATTAATAGGGTGCCCCTCTTCGCGAGAGTGGGACTACAACTAGTCATAACATGACAAACCCACCGCATCCACAGGATGAACCACGATAGAGCTTTGCAAATTAATTAGCCAGGTCCCACGCCCCATACTGGAGACATGTGGTTGCACAATTTTGGCATAGCCTATTATAGGCTTAGCAAGTGGTGTCTCAAAACCGTTTTTCATTTACTTTGCCTTTCAAACCTCCATGGCACACCAATGTCACGGCCATTTGTAAAACCTCTATGACACACCAATGTCATGGCCGAAATCTCCATGGCACACCAATGTCACGGCTCAAATTATTTGATTAAGTGATCTTTTTGGTCAAAACTCCCAAATCAAGATTTTTGGTCTAAGCACTACTAAGCATTCCATTTTTCAAAAGCTACGGGTCCTCCTTATTGCAAGAACAGGGTTTTATCTAAGGTGACAATGAGGTTGATTCAACATGGACGAGAGGTCTTACCAAGCAAAGAGGCATAACTATGAATTGAAAGATAGGCATTGAAATACTTAGTAAAGTAAGCATGCATACATCTTTGAGAAACGACATAAGTAATTTGAAATATTGGGTGCAACATGATCAAGAGTAACTTGCCTTGCTCAAAGTCTTGAGTCGCTTCCTCTCCCTCACAGTAACTCGAGCTCCCCACTGTCTTGACAATCTACACGTGAAAACCAAATGACTCAAATAAAGCTCAAACAAAAATTCAAAGAACTTCAAATAAACTTAAAGGCAAAACCAACAGAGAGGTTGGGAGGTCAAGAGGAGGTCCAAGGAGCTCACGAGAGGTCCCTGGGTTTGAGAGAGGAGGTCCCTGAACTTGGAGGAGGTTCGAGGAGTGCTCGATAGAGACAGAGAGGAGAAATAGGGAAGAAAGTGAGAAAGGAGGGCTTCCCAAACTATATATAGTAGAAGCTAATGCACATGACCCAGATAGGGGTCATCGAGGAAGTTGGTAAATAGGACAATGGGAGTAGGCAAGAAATGTGACAATCGGTATGACATGAGTACTGCAAAGGTGAAAGCATTTAATGTGATACAACATGCATTAAATACGGTGAAGACTTCCTTGCCCAAGGACACAATCAAAGGTAAAAAAGCTGGAAGTGTGATCGCCTAGTGGGACACCAAGACCAGAGAGGAGGTCTCAGAATGACCTTGAGGAGGTCTTGCAATGAACAAGGGAGATCCTCACCCACCGGGGAGGTCCTGACGGTTGGATCTCCCGAAAGGAGGTCCAAACGGTCAAGATTATGTGCACTAGAGGAGGTCCGCAAGAACTAGAAGGAGGTCCTCACCCACAAGGGAGGTCCTGACGATTGGATCTCCAAAGAGGGGAGGTCTGGACGGCCAAGATCTCTAGAGGAGGAGGTCTTGATGGCCAGATCTTCAAGGGAGGAGGTCCTGGGCGGTTAAGATCTCCAAGGGGAGGTCTTAATGGTCCATTCAGACAAGAGAGGTGCAGGACGGTTAAGATCTCCAGGGGAGGTCTTAACGCCCAGATGTGAAGGAGGAGGTCTAGGCGGTTAAGATCTCCAAGGAGGAGGTCTTAACGGTCCAGATTTACAAGGGGGAGGTCTGGATAGTTAAGATATCCAAGGGGGGGTCTTAACGGTCCAGATTTACAAGGAGGAGGTCTGGACGGTAAAGATCTCCAAGGAGGTCTTAATGGTCTAGATCTACAAGGAGGAGGTCGGGACCGCTTGGATTTCGATCGGACCGCCAGATGATCCAAGCTCAAGGAGGGTGGGACGCTCGGACCATCCGAACGCCTCACCAGATCACACCGCCCAATGCAAATCGGACGACTCACGATCAATAGAGATGCAAATGGGCAAGGAGGAGGTCCTGGAGGACTCGGGGAGGTCCCAGAGGACACGAGGAGGTCTGAAGGACGCGGAGAGGTCCAATAAAGGTAAGGGAGGTCCTAAAGGACACAGGAGGTCTCAAGGACGCGGAGAGGTCCAATAAAGGTAAGGGATGTCCTAAGAAGCGGTAGTACCGCATGGCGCGAGTGGTACTACGGGTTGGTATTGAAGGAACCTCGAGAGAAGGTTTCAAGGATACAAGCGATTTAGGGCGGTACAAGTAAACCCGAAACACTTCAACAGGATTCCAAAGGAGCTCGGGATGCACATAAGGGTGGTGTAGTAGGCTTGGGAGGTTGCAAGCCGAGAGGACCCGAGAGGAGAATCGGACCAGGGAGGTCCAAGCGTTTGGGAGGTCTAGACCCAAGGAGGTCTCGGACCAGAGGAGGAACAACACAAAGGAGGTCCAGAACCTTTGGATCCAAACAAAGGAGAGGTCTGGGCCATTAGATCCCGGACAAAGGGAGGTCTAGGCGGAGGTGGGTAAAAGATGGACGGAGAAGGAAAGACCAACAAAACTCCAATAACTCAAAGAAACCAACAAGAAACTTAAGTTGTAGTTTGAGTTAGTCAACTTAAATCCATTATGAAATTTCGTGTTAAGCTTTGAATTCTCATCAAAACAAAATGGTTCTTTTTATTTTGAAATTTTTTCAAAAGGCTCACGAAAATCGTGGTGTCACACTTAAAAATCTAAATAATATACAATATACATAAATATATTCTCAATCATATATACAAACTTCAAAATAATTCTAGTCGGCGCAAATCGTGGGGCACCAAGCTAGTTGAAATTAACCAAGCGTAAATCTATGTATCCGAGCAACCAAGAAAAAAAATAGGTTCCTTTAAAAAGAGAGAGAAATCAGAAAGAAATGAATAAAGTCCATTGAAGCGGACAACCAATGCGGCGAACAAAAAAAGGGAGACATGGATCATGGATGTATATATACAAGTGGTTGGTACATATGGAAGGTGACCCCAATTAAAAGGCCACAACTTGTCGACCTACTTCCGTCCAACCAGGTCCTCAAGTCGATCGATGTAATCTCGGTTGGCTCGCGACGCCGTCGTCGTCTTGGTACCCATCTAGGCTCGATCCGTGTCGCCTCACCATTTATGTGGTTTAGTATACACGTGTGTCCGCTCGATGGTCAAAGCGCGTACCCACGCTAAGCGATTTCTAGCCCCGCTCTACATTAGGTGTGTAAGTGTGTTAGGCGCATCCGTGGTGTGTATGTGCGTATGTGTGGTGTGCGTGTGGTGTGTGTGCGTTAGTGCGTCCGATGTGTACTCTAAAAAGAGGCAACAAACTCTTCTACAAAGCGGCATAGAAAAAACAAGCAATGGAATAAAAATGCATCAATTTGGGTAGGAATTATCTTAGCAGTAACACACAGATAGTGGGAAATTAAACTGTTCAGTGCAGGAACAGAAGAAATTAAGTTAGTCGTTTGCAATGAATTAAGGAAGAAGTTCAATCTACCCCCTCAAGTATGGACATGCGGACAAGTAACCCTATGTACTAAAAAATGGGACATTTGACACCCCTAATTTACAAAACTGGACAACTTGCCCCTCCTAATTTGTTAGATGCGGTGGTTTTCTTGCGTGGCATCCGGTAGGGCAAGTTTGCTACCACGCCTACCTGCTCACGTGGGCTAGTTGAGCTGGCAAGGGGTGTTTAGGAGTTCCCTTAGCGCAACCCCCCTTACCCACTTTGTGTTGCTTCCACCTGAGCTGTTCCCCTCTCTGGCGGTAGTAGTTAGGAGAGGGTTCCGGCATGGTAGAGGAAGGAAGCTCTGGGACCTCCACACCCTGCCAGTCATGTGCCAGTTAGCAAAAAAGGGCGCGAGGCGGAAGGGTTCACGATCCTTGGTGGTGTACCGTGAGAAGCCACTGGACTACCTCCTGCGCGGTTGTGCTATTCCAATAATGATATATTTCTATGATCCAACAAATTCCACAAAGTTTACGTATTCTACATGATTCAACTAATTCACCAAAATTATCATTAGAATTGTTATGAAAATCCATCTTTTTATTCTTTTAATCGCCACCTTTATTGGATAAATTTCACAATACTAATTTCCCAACAATCACTTACTTTAATCAATATACTTCAACTAAAATTTAGTTTAAATCCAATCTCTCCTTTTGATCCCAAGTAATAAAATTAGCGCTTCATGTTTAGACACTTACATGATATAATTGGTTCCACTAAGTTAAACTTTATATTCGTTCTCAACAATATAATCCACAAAATGTCCTTCATCGTTGACGAGGATATAACAATCCTCATTTTATTATATATCTATAATTCATATTATGGATAATAATGTTGTCATGTAACTTTTGAGTATACCCTCAATAGCCATAAGGGAGAAGTCGGAGGTCGTAAGTTCTTCTACTTATCACCTAGTAGTCGTGAAGTCCTCTTATGACTACCCTATAGTCGTAAGACCTTTCACGATTATCTCATGATCATAAGTTCTTCTCACGATTAGTCTGTGGTCGTAAGATCTTCTACCATCACCACCGGTTGTAAGCTCTTTCACGATTAGTCCTTTATCGGCAGTGGCTTACATACATGTGGGCCTAGTCGATCGTGGAATCTTCCGCACCATATTCAAAATGTGGGCAGAAATTACGCGGTTATTCTTTGGAATAATGGCACTATTTTAACCCCTTTGTTATGGTGATAATCGCTTAGCAAAGATGGGGAACGCATTACTTCTCCATAATAACCTCCAAAGAACGGCTCAATAATGGGACATTAAGGCGCTTTACATCGGAGGTGTAGCGGTACACCTTGAGGACCAGATAAAAGGTAGAATCATCAGACAATTGGGGCGATCCGAGATCATTAGAAGGACAATTCTCTAGTCTTTGGCTTCATCTTGTAATCCAAAGATACTCAATACATACACACGTGGAGTAGGGTTGTTATTCTCCCAGAGGAGGCCCAAACTCTGTATAAAAATCCCGTGTCTCCATCTCGTGTGATTTTGAGCCTAGAGGAACCCTCGAATCAAACAATTTTTACGTAAGTTCGGTCCTAAAACACCGATAAATCAGTATTCACCAAATTCGCAATATTGTATTTTCATTATCTGACAATAATGTATTTATTACTAAGGATTTTATGTACTAGGGCGACAAAGGATCATAGATAATCAACATCAAATGATGCCAATATCATGTTAGGATGAACTAACAATCTAGGATTTGAACTTATCATTTTATGTAAATAGAAATGCATATTTATTTTCAAACTTAAACAGATTTTGGAAAACATAGGTACAATATGGTCAAAGCAGACTTGCCTTCATCAAAGGTTGAGGTTATGTGATTCGATTGGTCCAAACTTGCTTCAACGAACGCCTCGATTCTAAACGCATGAAACGAGATAAAATAAATATAATAAATCAAAATAAAATCCAAAAATTATAAAATTAGTACCGAAAAGAAATATTAAGAAATTAGATGAATTTAGGAATAAGAATCAATATAATCGGAGATTGTATGAAGGAGAACGAACACCGAAAGTTTGATTTACACATTAAATGATGAAAATTCTGAAAATGGGAAAAAAATCCTAGAATTTACTATTTCGGTTTTGACTGACCAAACAACAGAGTTGACCAATGGTGCCCACATGCTAGAGAAATATAGAGAGAAAGAGAGGAGGACAAGAGTATGACTAGTGGGTCCCAATTGGAAGTGGCACAAGAAGTAAAAGAAGGAAACAAGAAACAGAGCAGGAAGCAGTGGAGTTCCAGGCACACATGGCAAGCGGTGGTGGCGGTGATCGGCCAAAATGGAACCCCGTGGGGATTACCTACCCCACGGTGGTGGCGGCGACGCTGGAGGACCACGGCAGCGGCGGCGACGCACAGGCACGTGAGTGCACCGTCGACTAGGCAGCGCTGGGAGCAAGAGGGAGGGGGCACAAGCGGCGCACGAGTGTGAGGAAGGTGGAGGTTTGCTTGGGAAGGTCGGAGAATGGCCGAGGAGGTGGCTCCACGTCGGCTGACGGCGGCAAGGCAGGAGCAATGGTGGTGACACTCCATGGTGTGAAATTGATCGAATTGAGGTGGGGGATGGGTAAGAAATCTTTGGGAACACGCGATGACGCGGTTCATCCATCGAGAAACTCACCGGCGAAGGAGATCGATCGTCGGGGATGAAATCATCCTAGAAGAAGAAACGACGAAATTCCGACGATGTACTGCACAAAAATTGAAATTGATGAAGGGTATTGATCATCGTGCTTGGGAACATGTCATGATGTGGTGGAGACATCAAGAAAATTACCGGATTGAAGGAATCACAAAATGGGTGTGGTCGCTTGCTCGGGAAAATGGCGAATAAGTCGTCGCCGAGCTCCGGTCCCGAGTTTTAAGGAGTGCAAAGGGGTAGAAGGTGCCATTTCTCCAATTTATAGTCACGATGGAGTTGGAATCGCCGAGAACATGAGCGTGATCGACGACGCCGTTCTCGGTTTGGTTTGAAAACCGATGAAAACACAAATTACCTCGATGGAGGGTTGTGGTAACAGGCGCTGGATCGCGGTGATGGTGCGGCTTGAAGAGCGACATGAACGGCTCGGATGCACGATGTGGAAGGTATGCGCAAGACGACATGGATGGCAGCGATGGTTCAAGGTGGGTCGGGTGTGCTAGAAGCGAGGGAATCGGCGGAGGAGAAATAAAAGAAGAAAAGAGAAAGAAAGAAGGAAAAGGAAGGAAAGAAAATGAAAAATGAAATAAAAGAAAAAGATTTCGTGGGAAAAATTCAAATTACAAAATTTGAATTTTGAATTTGACGACGAATTTTGAATTGTGATGATCGAATTGGATTTGAATTTTGGGATTTGGAATTTAAATAAATACAAAAACTCCAAAAAAATCCAACACTTTGAATTAATTACTTTAAAGTAATTTTTTGAAAAAGAGCAAAATTTGGGATGTTACAAGAACAAAGATCGCCGGTGTATCAATCCTATGCTGTATTTATACATGGAATAAGTTTGTAGTTTTGAAGTATATATAAATTGTATTCGGCAAAACATAGCAAGAGAGATGCCTTTCATTCTGTATAGGTAAACCTTTTAGGGAGAATGGGGGTTTTTCGGTCAATAATTCTAAATTGTAGAAAAGACCATTAGCCTACCTAGTAGTTGGTTTTTAGGCGTGAAGTTGAACCTTGTATTAATGTTGATTGATTGATGTATTACACAATCGATTTACTAGGCTACAAATAGCGGTCTATAGCGATCAGTATCTACTGTGATATATAGTTCCATGAAATTACGTTCTAACTTGGAACCCTCGAAATTTTTATAATCTCCTAGTTGTTGAATATTTATTATAACCCAACACAACTTTATTTCTGACATGTACAAACAAGGAAAAAGCAATTGGATTTACGCAAAATGTAGATTAATTTAAAAACCCCTTAATGTTGTTACTATATTTTATATACTTCACTATTAAAGGAATATTATGCTAGCGTGATTTTAGTATGATATCTTTAACTAATCGGTAAACTTTGGATTTTTTTAAAAAAATTAGTTAGTCATGATTTTTCATGTGTAGTGGTATTTAATACTTGAAGATGCTCATTTGGTAAAATAGGTAAAATAATGGGATATAGTGAGATTAGCATATAATGCCTTTCATGCATGCATATATATACATATACATATACATATACATATACATATACATATACATATACATATACATATACATATACATATACATATACATATACATATACATACATACATACATATATTTATTAGCATAGTATGATGAACTATGTGGCGATGTTGGACAAATAAGAAGTGTTTGATTCTATGCACACTTAAATTTTAGAGTTCCAATTTTTTCTCTGATTTAAAATTTAGCTACATTTTAGTATATATGACACTAGATAAACATTTGGTCCTAATTTGCCTGGTGTTCCCTAGTCACTTTAGAATGAAGGGATGCCACAAGCTCCTTATTAGATGTAGGTTGATAATATCGATTACACGTCTACACATGCATTGTCTAGAGTGCACGACACACATCTACGTCAGTACTCTTCATGTCATATATGGTCTCGAACACACTTACAATATGAACATCTATTAGGAAGTGGACTAACCTCTAAATTTTATAAAGAGATAAATAAAACAGAAATTACAAAGTTTGTAAACGTTTAGGTTTGCGGAGAAAAGTTACCCTCTACATGCATTCTCTGCAAATTAAGTCAATTGTTTTATCGTCTACAATTCCGAGGAGGGCGATGGAGAAAATGCAAATTTTATTAGAAATATTCATGTATTTCCTTCCCTCTCTACAATCTTACTCAAATGTTTTCGGTCTTCATCACATGAAACTATATAAATATTTGAAAATTCATATCTTTTATAAAACGTAGAACAACATGGTAATTTTGTAAAGCACCAATTGTTATTGTTATTGTTCCATCTTTAGGGAGAAACCATTATCATTAACATTAATTTGATCAAGCTTGCACTACGAGAATCGCTCTAATTTCGAGTGCTTAGAAGTTTCGAGTGTTTTGGGTAATACACTGGGAACTTCCCGAGTGCCTCTTAAACACTTTCGGTAATAGAATAAAACACTCGGAAATTCACGTTTCGAGTGTCCAATCGGACACTCGGAAAATTTGACGGAGCAACAATGTCCCGAGTGTCGACACTCTCAGAGCTAAAACATCCCCATTAGCGCCATTTTTTCCCCACATCATGCAGATTCGTTTCTAACGTTAGTTCCCCAAAACCCCTGTGGCGCCGCTCCTCTCCCAATCCCACGCCTGCTGCTCCTCCCAATCCCCGTGGCCGCTCCTCCCGTCCTCCGCCGCCTCCACGCCTCCTCACCATTGGCGTCCACCCCTCGTCACTTGCCCCACTTTGCACCCGCCGTGCCTCCCCTCGTCTCCCCACCTCCCCTCGGCCTTGCCCCAGAGCCTCCTCGAGCCGCTGCGCCCACCTCCTCCCTCCTCGAGCCGCCGCCCTGACCTCCTCCAGGCCGGACTCCGCCTCCCAGCTCCCTCCTCCCATGGCCTTGCCGCCTCCCGCTCCCTCCTCCTTCCCGCCGTCACCCGCCGCCTCGACTCACCTCCCAGTGCCTCCTCTGCCCGCTCCTCCTCCGTGGCCCTTGCCTCCCCGGCTCCTCCTCCTCCCGCGCCACCCCTCGCCAGGGACGTCGCCACTGAGTATCACCATGCTTCTCTGCAGATTGTGTGTGTATATCACTGATTAGCATGGTAATTTCCAACCATTTAGAGCGAACATTTTACCTTTTCTTTTCTTTATAGCATGCCTGCATGCTCAATTGCTGCTAGCTACTAGCTCATAGCTCATGTATGTATAGCAGGCCTGTATGCTCAATTGCTACTAGCTACTAGCTCATGCTCAGCTCAGTGCTGCTAGCTACTAGCAGCAAGCTCATGTATGTATTAGGCATGTATGCTCAATTGTTGTGCCAAGCCCTAGCTAGCTACTCAGCTCCCTCACTCATCCCTGCGCAGCGGACATATCATGCATCAGACTGATCGCTTTTGAGCTTTTAGAGTGCAAGGCATACCCATACCCCACCGGATTATGTTTCTAATGTGCAACAGTTGAGAAGTGGATTATGTTTAGTGCATAGTATTAGCAAAATTCCTCTTATTGTTGATGTTCTCGTATTAGAACTACTATTTGCTTCAACTAATGCCACGCATGTACTGTGTGCTTCAGCTACTTATGTTTTTTTTATGGATGAGATGGCTTTGTTGGATGGCCATAGATTTTAGTGGATTCGCTTGTTTTAGCTTACTTGGTAGGACTTAGCATCCAGTTGTATCTATGCATGGCTATGCGTATGTTCTTGTTTTGAATTTGGAGTTGTTATGATAGATGACTCAAGACTCTATTACTTAATGTAATGTTTTGATTGATCATTGCTTTTATGTGCTACCGATTGCTATTATGTTTTGGTTCTTGAGTGGTTTAGATGGAATTTTTGTTATCTCAGATAGGGCATTGTTTGACTTGCCGTTTGTAAACAAATGAGGTTTGGGCTTGTCGGTGCTGAAATTATGTCAGAGGAATGTCTGAATGTGGTTGGTCCAAAATTTGTTGTTATTGGTTGGGTCATAGTTCTTGATTTTGATGATCGTGGAGAGGCCAGGGGCAGCTTAGGATTGATAGTTTCTCTCAATGTTTTAAATGGCACGGCAATTGATTAACTCATTAGTCATTATCCATTCTAGTTTCCTTTGAGACTGTCATGTTAATTGAAACTAGCATCGTGTGAGCTTCGATATTATTATTTTTATCATTTTGATCAAATGATGATTTAGATAGTTTTAATGTTAGGTAGACCTTTTCTAGCACTTGTAGCAAAGATAGTGTACCAAGTAAATAAGTATGCATTGTACATGATCTTCTTCTAGGGAAAAAGATCACTTGAGTAGGAATTGGAATATAGATAGAAAGTTTAGTACTCATGAGTGATATTTTCTTCCCTTTCGGGTTATTAATGGGTATAGTACTAGAAAATGATATTGCAGCACAATTTGTTGAGCTATATCAATATGGACAAACATGAAACAACGATTGGTTGTGTAGCACTTTCAACGTACACATTCCCGTGCAAACTTAATTAGTTTGTGTGTAGCGATTTTTTTGTTTTGTCTAAATTTCAATGCTTAAGTGCCGATTCTGTCCTAATATAGCTCATGGTTTTCAATACAAATCTTTGCCGCCTCCCCTACATTGCCCTCCGACACCACCGCAGTGCCATCTTCCCCACCGCAGACTCCTCGGCTCCTCGGCTCCAAGAAGTCTTGTAAGGTAATGGATAAGTGCAAAAAGAAATAAAGTTTGCTTATTTTCTTTTGTGTTGTCCATTTATGGTGGATTGATATGCTATCATTACAATGCTACATTAACGTGTTAATAAATAAAGGTATTCATATATATTGAAAGAAAGTGTTTTTATGTCGTTGATCATGTATATTGTCTTCATGTCAATCTGCTTTAGTGTACATATATAGGGCATGCATCATAGGGTAGCTTCTAGCTAGCTCAGAGTTGTAATTTTGACATAAATAAAAGTTGGATTAAAATATGCTTATGTTTTGCACACTAGGATGGCCGAGGATCGTAGTTGGATGTACACCCGGGCGAGAGCAATGGGTGACTGTATCCAAGAATGGATGGAAAAGTCGATGATTTTGTGGATCGAGCATTTGCTAGGAGTAATGGATTTAGGTGTGTTGTGCCCTTGTTCGCGTTGTTCAACACACGGCCACAAATGAGGGCAACAATGATCGCACACTGCAAGTAGTACTGATTTAGAGGCGCATTATACCGTGTGGGTGTATCATGGCGAGTCACAAGATAGCGATCGATGTGCTAAGGGAAGAAACAGACGATGGCGGCCACAATGAGAGTAGGATAGAAGACATGCTAGATGATGTGCGTCATGCATATGGGCCACTGGCCGAGGAAGAACCGAAGCTCGCAACAAGGGCTTTCTTTGATATGTTGTCTGCAGCGAAGTCAACCACTTCATGGGCACACACAGTGTCCCAACTAGATGCCATCACACTACTACTTGCTCAAGTCTCGCCAAAGACAAGCATTGCTTGCTTTGATGCATTCTTAAGCGTGTTTAGCACCCTTCTCCCAGATGGTCACAAACTGCCCGCTAACTTGTATGAGGCCAAGAAATTGATAAGCGTATTAAATATGCCATATGAGAAGATAGATGTTTGTCCAAATCATTGCATGCTATTTAGGAATGAGAGTGTGGACAAAGATCACCGTGATAAGTGTGGTGAGTCTAGGTTTGTTGAGGTTGACTCGGTGATGGTCAAGAAGAGGCCTTCCTATTGGCGTAAAAATACTTCGCTATCTACCATTTGTGCCACTTAATCCAACGGTTATACATGTTTGAGGTTTCGCCAAACAAATGGTATGGCACAAGTATGGTCGCTTGCACCATAATGACAAGATGGTCCACTCATCCGATGGTGACGCATGGAAGCAATTTGACCGAGACTATATAGAGTTTGTCATGAGCCTCAAACGCTCAATTGCAATTGCAACTAATGGGTTTAACCCATTTGGTATGGGGTCGCGCCATACATACTGCTAGCTCGTGTTTGTCATTCCCTTAACCTCCCACGGCGCTTGCATGCGTATAAAGACATATTCCTTTCTTGATAATCCTCGTCCCGAGTACCGTGAAGAATATGAGTGTATTCATGGAGCGGTGGTGGATGAATTGTTACATGCTTGGGAACAAGGCATAGTGACATATGATCGGGCATTGAAGCAGAACTTCACCATGCGGTCGCGTACCACACATCCATGCATGACTTCCTGCTGACGGGATATTCTCAGGGTGGTCTGTACATGGGAAGATGCCATGCCCAATCTGTAGGAGACGTTATGCGTCATTGGCTAAAGCATGGTCGCAAGCACTCCTTCTTCGATTGTTATCGGCAATTCCTTCCAATTGACCACGAATTGTAGTGACACGGTTGGATTTAGGGCCAATATTGCTGTCATGATGGACCACCACGTCGTCTGGCGGTGAGGAGGTTCATGCACCGGCTAGATGCTTTGAAGCCTCTTGATGATGGTGATGGGTTCGAGAAATATGGTGAGGAGCACAATTGGACTCACATTTCAAGTTTGTGACGGCTGCCATACTTCCATAAGCTCATTCTTCCCCACAACATAGATGTAATGCATAATGAGAAGAATATTGCGAGAGGCCATATTTAACACATTCTTTGACATTCCGCACAAGACGAAGGACAATGTGAAGGCTCGCCTTGATCGGAGGAGCTTTGCAACAGCCCTCGCTGAATATGATCCATAAGCCGCCTCTCGGCAAGTGGGAGAAGCCAAGAGCTAGTTATTGCCTAACTAGGGTTCAGAGGAAGGAGATTTTGGAATGGTTTGAGACCCTAAAGTTTCTCGATGGGTATGCAAAGAAATCTAAGGAGAGGAGTGAATTTAGCTACCATGCGCATCAATGGCCTAAAGAGCCATGACTACCACATATTCATGGAATGCCTTTTTACTGTGATGATCCGTGGCTACGCCCCCGAGTGTGTTTGGCAAGTGATGGCGGAGTTGAGCTTTTTTATCGACAAACTATATGCTGAAAGAGATACATCCCATGGTAATGTCAACTATGGAGCGTGAAGTACCTGTGTTGCTTTGTAAGTTGGAAAAGATCTTTCCACCTGGCTTCTTCAATCCAATGCAACATTTGATTCTCCATCTACCCTATGAAGCTAGGATGGGGGGATCAGTGCAAAACCGGTGGATGTATCCAATTGAGAGGGAACAAAAGGAACTACGAGGCAAAGCAAAAAATCGATCGCGTGTTGAAGTATCCATAGCGGAGGAGTACATAATTGAGGAAATTTCTCATTTCACATCAATATACTTTCTTCGACAATGTTACTTGACGGTGCACAATCAAACCTCACGATACAATATTGGCATCCCTCAAAATAATTGCCAATTTAGCCTCTTCACCGGAAGTGGTGACACTTCAAGCGGTGGTACTCCCAAAGTTTTATCACGGGAGGAGTGGTTGACTGCGATGTTGTATGTCTTTACCAACCTCTCCGAAGCGGATGATTACATTAGGTATGCAACAATTATTTTTTCCCAATAATTGATGCATGAGTGTTTTAATCTACTTGTTTTGTTGTCTATAGGGAATTTGTTAGGAGCAAGTGGAAGCAACGTCGAGACCCATCCGAAAAACAAGTTGAGACCCTTCTTAGGAAGGGTGCTGGGAATTGTAAACCGAATTTCCCAACTTGGTTCTATCGTAGTAACTTCTCTATTAGCTACTCCCCTTGCACGTAATATTTACTAAGTAAAGAGGAACTAATACATGAAACCCATTCTATTTATCTTTGTAGAGTTTGAAGGACAAGTCTATGAGCGTGAATTGAAGCAAGTTGCTCAAGGATGCCACACTCGGTGTCAGTCCTATAGTACCTACGATGTGAATGGGTACCGCTTCCAACATCCACACATGAGAGGAACGGCCTAATGCAACAACAATTAACAATGGATTGGTGACTATAGGACAAGATGGGAGCGATACACTGTTGAATACTATGGAGTAATTGAAGAAATAATTGAACTATATTTTCATGGTAGCAAACCTCTCAAACTTATGTTATTCAAATGTCATTGGTTCCATCCGCTTAGAAGTCGGTACGGATACATCACTTGGGTGGTTGAAGTTGCACATCAATCAATCCTACCGTGCAATGACCCATTTATTGTGGCTCGACAAGCCACCCAAGTATACTACATCCGTGCCCCATGCAAAACTATGAGTAGTCTAGTGGATTGGTGGGTAGTACATAAGGTGCAACCATATGGTAAACTACCTACCCCTAGTGAGCGAGGACTACAACATGGAGACCAACAATGGTGTTGACCTATTCTTTCAAGAAGATGGGCTACGGGGACTTTTGAAATAATAATTGGGGAAGAGGATGATCACATGGATGATATTCAAATCGATGTCGATGAGGTTGTAAACCAAGAGGACTTGGAACTACTTAATCGCTAGACATTGATGGCACGAAGGGATGAG
The DNA here is from genome assembly GCA_036346405.1 of Phyllostachys edulis. Taxonomy (NCBI): domain Eukaryota; kingdom Viridiplantae; phylum Streptophyta; class Magnoliopsida; order Poales; family Poaceae; genus Phyllostachys; species Phyllostachys edulis. The sequence goes on along the minus strand of JAYEVD010000716.1, from coordinate 274,344 downwards.
GTTGAGTCAACACCTCATGATAGTGACGATGACATTTTGGAGGGCCTATCCATGGAGGATCCCATTGTAGATGACTACTTGAGCATGATCTTGTATGTCTTCCATTTATTTGTCGCATGTTTTTAATTTTTTGTATGAGCTTACTTGATTACGTTATATTACATTTTTCTATGAGCTTACTTGATTACGCTATATTAATTGATTTATTTTATTTCATTTCATTTCAGACACCAAAATATGAGCGAGGCAAAGATACTCTAGTCGAGGCAGACGCTTGTTTTCCACTCGAGGCGCAGAGGGCCTGCAGCCACTCGAGGAGGCAGAGGGTAGCCACGGCCCCTCCAGAGGCAGAGGGCGCCAGCCCCTCCAGAGGATCGAGCAGCCTCGGCCCCTCCAGAGGCACAGAGGGCAGCCTTGGCCCCTCCAGAGGCACAGGCGGCCGTGGCCACTCGGCGAGGCGGAGGGGGGCAGCCATGGCCCCTCGAGGAGGCAGAGGGCAGCCGGCCTCTCAAGGGGCAGTGGGGTCTATCTCTAGTAGATCGGGCTCCAGACCTGACCCTCGCCGATGATGTGGAGTATGAGCACCGTGAGGCGGAGGTGAGGAGGAAGAGCACCCGAGGCGGCGGAGGTGAGGAGGATGAGCACCATGAGGCACAAGAATTTTGGATGCGAGGACCTGCGAACCTGCCACACACGACCAACCCGAGAGGAGGAGAAGATCATCATCGTTCTGTTGGCATGCACACGTAAGAAATTTACACTTTCACTAATTTAGCCCACTTAATTGCATACCTCAAAAAACTAATATGCACGCAATGGCGAGAAGAAGGCGGGGTGACAAATGTAGACTTCAATGGCATAATTGGCGTGTTGATTCGATGGCACTTTCTGGCTTGGTCACCTCTGAGGAAGGCGGAGCTGCATGGACATGGTGCCACTCTGAATTCTTGAAGATACCGCCTTTGAAGGAGAGGTTCCATTTGACACTATTTGCAATGGTGGAGGAAAGTTTTTGGGTAAGTATTTGAATATTCAAATCTGCTTCTATGTGTTCCTATGCATGTTAGGGTTGATTAGGTCACAACTCTCGAGTCTCAATTTAGTGACTAGATGACTAGATGAGGCATAAATATTTGGGTAAAACAATGGCCCCAATATTCAATCACCTATCTAAATTCGACTTTCAACACACTAACCTTTTGCTCATAGAAGTGTTGATATTAAAGTAATGGTAGATGTATCACTAAAGCAATGTAAAGATCGTGTGGAAGACATCTTGAGGATAAAATTGCACAAGGACTACTAACATTTTGAAGAACACAGAAGCCATTTGAGGACAAAGTCGTATATTTTGTGTTTTATGCAAACCTAACTCAGCTAATCTCACTTGTTTGGTACTAAAACTTAAAGTAGTCGACATGTTTAATTTACCTCTTTTGGATGTTTAGTAGCCAAGTAATAAATGTCAACTAACTTAATCATCTTATTCTTTATCAATTCCTTTTCACTTTCATCAACTAACTTAATCATCTTATTCTTTATCAATTCCTTTTCGCTTTCATCAAGTAACTTAATCATCTTATTCTTTATCAATTCCTTTTCGCTTTCATCAACTAACTTAATCATCTTATTCTTTATCAATTCTTTATTCTTGGATTGTAGTGGTGGTTTCGATGAAATGAGGATAGGAAGTGATTCTAGGAGAGTCTTTGCGTAATTGTGTTAAGAAGTCGATCCCACGATGTTATCTGAAACACGCATCCAAGCGGTCATCTGTTACTACACACAAGTCCTTCGGCAACAAATTCGTAGGGCCGACGCTTGCCAAACGCATATCACTTTGGACGAGTACATGCAGGTAACCAACTGAACAAACGATGTCCTTTTGATTACAATCAACTCTAGTTTATTCATATTTAACACTTGGTTAATTTTAGGCAATACCTTGGTGGGCCCTTAAGTGTGAAAATGCATGGCGGCGGATTGCCCAAGGCAGTGGTGCAACGAACGATGGCTCTGAGGACTCTCGTCTTTGCTAGGGAGCGGAGATTGTTGATGGACGGACAAAGACATCGTCAAGGCGGCTCCTCCATGGCACGTTACAAGAAGAACTGGTAGGTCAACATGTTCATATTGATTGTATGTTGTAGATATATATTTATTGACCGCCGTGGTTTTTTGGGTGCGAGAAAAGGTAAGCGAGGCCTGCTCCGATATGGAGGCATATGTAGCGACTAGGAGGGTGATCGGGAGGGCACCTTGTGCGGCCAGTGCAGAGAACTTGGTACGATTTCGATCATTTTGTCCCGATGATTTTCGCTTCGATGATTTTGTCCAACAGTGCATATACCGATGTTGCTAAGGAGATTCATGGCCCGGACTACGACGCCATGAATTCACCACTAGACGCGAAAGTCTTGTGTCTGAAATTTGGAAGGGAAGAAACATGGTCGTTTCTTCATGGGTACCGTACATTAGCACACCGACAACCCTCTCGGAGGTCCGATCCATGAGTCTTGCATCAACGGATGAAGTACACCTTCAAAGTCGACAAAGAACCATCACATGTTTCCCGATCCTCGGTTTTACGAGCTTGCGCAATGATTATGACAGAAATTGAGGCTAAGCGGCGGTTGGAGCAAATGCTCCTGCGCAGTTAGTTGGTAGCGTAACAAAGGTAGTATAATATATAAAGTATATATATATATATATATATATATATATATATATATATATATATATATATATATATATATATATATATATTCATACTTGGCTAATGTATGGCAATGTGCAAACAAATATGCAGGCACTCGGGACCGGGACTCGACTTAATGTCTCTCCGTCGGGGGAACCACTGCCTCACTTATCTGCTCCTGCTAGTAATCGATCTCGATTATTATATTGTTAGTCTCTTATGACTGCTTGATTCAGAAGACATTGAAATGACATGCAATGTAATTATTGGTCGCTACTGCAAATTTCTTATAATGCGATTTCTTATGAAAATGTAGGGAACGGCGGGATCAGTTGCTTCTACTGCTAATGCTGAAGCTGAAGATGCTGGTCCTAATGTTCACATGACGTCCATCGCCGAGAGGCCACCACCAGGTGCTTGCTATTTTCATGATCTACTAAAAGGATACCAATATTAGAAAACATTCACAATCAGGTGATTGCTAAAAAATGGATAAAAATGGCTTCATATATAACTAATTCTCTATCTATATTATAAATTCTTTTGAAATGTGTCAACATATAATAATTTGTATGTACACTCCTTTCTATGAATTTGATGATAAGTGCTTGAGACATAAATGTTGATCAGTAGTTCACAATGACAAAATATTGAGAGTTGGAGTTTAACATTTTTAGCACCTGTGCTTTTCATGTTCTATATTGTTAGGTGCTAATAAGCACGTCAACATATGAATTTGCCAGAGCTTTTAAAAGGTACATCATACAAGTGGATACCATGCATATAATTATATATCTAACAAAATATCACTCCTCGCACCTCTTAATTAAGTCCATATATAGTTTCAGCTCATTCCTTTTTACAGTAGTACATCATTATACTCAAATTTCTCTTGCATGTGCTGTAGATGACATAAGTAAATGATCAATTAGGCCACAAGCTAGCTGGCCCACACCCCAGGCATGCCCTTAACTGATTTGCCATGTTATTAGGTTGCTCATCATGATTTAAAGGAATTTTTTTGCTTTCTCAATAGTTTGGTTAATTATCTTTTCATGCATCAATTCCTAACTTTTGTTGTAACATGGCACTAATATTAAGTTTTGCTCTATCTGCAGAACTTTGAAAATGATGCTCTCATGCACGGAAGATTGAAGCAGGAAATTCTGTGCATGCAAATGGTTGTAGTGATACTTGCTATTTGGAACTGTCATATGTATAATAATGCCTTATGCTTACATTTTCAAACTTGAACTTGAATGTTGTGAGCTCGGGAACTGTTATGATGTCTTTTGTTATCTATATATATATATATATATATATATATATATATATATATATATATATATATATATATATATATATATATATATATATACATATATGTGGAATGGATGGATGGATGGATTATTTTGTTCTTTGTGGAATGGATGGATGGATGGATAGATTATTTGATTCTTTGTGGAATGGATGGATGGATTATTTGATTCTTTGTGGAATGGATTTTAAATGAATTTGTGAAAATTGGGGTTTAGTGGTTTGTCGATTTCAGAGTGTCTTCTTGCTTTCCGAGTGTTTGGCACTCGAAATAGACTAAATTTTCCCGAGTGTCAACACTGAAATAGACTGAAAACTTTACCGAGTGTCGACACTTTCGGTAAAAGTGACACTCGAAAGAGACAAAAAACTTTCCCGAGTGTCGACACTCGGGAAAACGTGACCCGTGGCAATTTGCTGGCGGATCCGTCGGAAGCTTTCTCGAGTGTCTTTTCTGCCATGCACTCGGGAAAGACTGCTAGGTGTCAATTTTCCCTGGTTCGTCGGTCAAACGGTGGGAATATTCCCGAGTGTTTTTTAAGCGTATTCCCGAGTGTTCACACTCGGGAATACTTCCCGTTACGGGTGGAGAAGCTGTTCAGCAGGGTTTTTTTTCCCGAGTGTCTAACTTTCCCGAGTGTCTACAGATGCACTCGGTAAAGGTACAGTTCCTGAGTGTAACACTCGGGAAACCATTTTTATCCCGACTAATCTATCCCGAGTGTGACACTCGGGAAATATGTTTCCCGAGTGTGTATCCCCCTTTCCCGAGTGTTTTTGGCACTCGGAAAAAATCCTGTTTCTGGTAGTGTTGATGTTATACGTACTACCAAAAGTCGTAATAGAGAAACGGTTGGAAAAGAGGCTTTACTAATTGAACTATGAAAAGTATGCACAAATTCTTGGTCACACATGATATAAAACTAGCAGCTGGCTCTGTTGAGATGCACAATTCTGTTGATGGTTAAAGCATGTCAAATTTGACTGTCGAAATAGAAGATAGGATTGGTTCAATTAAAACTAAAGAGGAGTGTGGATGTGTTGTAAAAATTAAGCAAGTTCTACCCTTTAAAGTTGACAATAATATTTATTAACTGTCTAATTTGTTAACTCTTTGGTAGGATATACAAGGGCACATAATTGTGATGGAACATGTCAAATTTCCTGATCGATCATTCAGAGCTAAATTTGTTCATGGCAGCAAAATGGTCATGCATTTGGTGTGAGCACGGTATCCTTGCTTAATTAAGAAATGCTACAAAAGCTCAGTCTTTACCCAATTGATTGGAAGGTAAACCTTTTTGGAAAAAAAAATCTTTTACCTACCTCACTCTAATTTTTTTACTTCACCAAAAATTGGTTTAATTTTTAATATCAAGTAACCTCTTTCTATACCAGTAAATTAAAATGGTGCATTTCCATCAGATTGCATTTGTCGTCAGCCTCCAAATTGGAGGGATGAAAAACTCCCATTGGATTCCCTGGAAGAGCTATAGTGATAGATAATTTTAGAGGCACACATTAATCAAACTGATTTTCTCTACTTTATTCTCACATGTGAAAACGTGGTCAGCAAGGTACTTATAGAATTTTCGAGGGATATGTAGAACCAAACAAACAGATTTGCGATGAGATCCACCGCTTGTCTCCATCAAGTACCATGAAGATCTCAAGAAATGAATGATGAGATTAAGAACTTAGGTTGGAATTGGTTCGTTGCGATGGGCGTCAAGCCTAGCTAGCTAGCTGATAAACATAATACATTTCTTTGGTACATGTGGATATTTGATCTTAAACATTCTATGGACATTTCACTCCTGTGTTTTCTGGACCATGTGTTAATTTGTGTGTTAATATTGTGCCCCTTCGTTGCATTATGGCATTGTGCATGATCACATCATATGATGGTAAGGCCTTGCTCTTGCATTCTTGAGTAGATGTCTTCATCCCATGATTAAACCCAATTCCGGTGATCCACACGCTGTTGATCTGGGTATTATGATTATTTCCTGTACGAGTATTTATTGATGTGTTGTTTGCATGAATTGATTTTATGATTTCGGCAGAACTTAAACTTTACACTGAGATTAAGTTGAAAAAGGACAGTGCGTTCATCGTTACTGACATTTAAGCAGTTATGTCGCCTTGTTCTGCGCATGCTTGATCAGGTAGAATGGTACTATCTATTATTAAGCACGTGTCTAGTAATATTTTATTGTTGCTGTAGTATCCTACGAATTTTGCTCGAATTTTTACTACAAGAAAATATTGCTACTTCACTTAGTTCTGGGTGATGATGGTTAATTAGTTGCGCTAGCTATCATCTCCAAAATGACTTATTACGGTCCTTAATTAGGAGCAGTATGAATATCTTATCGTACCCAACTTTTTCAGAGCATTTGAGACACTACTAAAAAAGTTCTGATATATGTACTGATTAGAATTTAGAACGACGCCTTTTATTTTTTGAACTATATATGCAGGTGTTCCATTAAGATATACAAGTAGGAAATATTGCAACTTGCATCTCCCTGAAAGCCCTTGCATTGCCGATCGTCGTGTAGTCCATCTCTCCATTGGAACTGGTAGACTTGACGATTTGGCCCTAATTAACTGAAGTCCCAGCGTATAGACATTCAGGTTTTCTCTACGAACAGAGAATCATTTAATCTGTTCTCTTGATTTTTTTATGTAACTCATTATTGCTTTCGGTCATGTCATCTTATGATCACATGCAGTCTTTTTTTGTTATGTGTTATTTTCAGTTTTGTGTTATCTTTCATAGTGCCTCCGGTGAGAACAAATGGTCGAATACATTTATGCAGTGCATTTGTGCCTGTTTATTTCTGATTTTCCCTAGCGAGGGCAGCGCTGCTCATAGTAATAATTGTTTTCTTTTCCACTTTTTTTGCAAATACTTGCATAGATGCTTATTGTTACACCATGCTAATATCGTTTTAATCTTTTGTGTGTTTATAAGTTTATTTTCACTGCTGGTGCATGTGCCTCCTTTATAGTAATGCTAAAAAAAAATAGGATTCATATCCTCTTTTGTAATGTATGCCAGCAGATGAAAGAAGAGATAGGATAGTTTCCCACTCATGAAATTCTAGCTTCTACATACTATCTACCATTTCCTTAAAAGGAGTATCTTCAAAGGCCTCCACGACCAATGGAGGCATATACTTCTTGGTTTCCATGAATACTTGCTTAATATAGCCAGGATTCATGAACTCTTTGTCGATTTTGCTTTTGCCACTTCCAAATTAAAAACATTCATATGCTAGATAGCCGTTTCTTCGTTCTTTGCAGATCTGAAAGTCAATGGTTCTTTTGCTTCATAAATATCTACAACAGAGAACAGAGAACAAATGATCGAATGCATTCGTGCATTGCGTTATTGCCTATTTATTTATGCTTTTCTTCAATGAGGTCAGCGCTGTTCGCAGAAATAATTGTTTACTTTTTAATCACTTTTTTTTACAAATTTACAGAGCTTAGCCTAGCTATTCAGCGATACTATACTACAAATACTTATCTTGAGCTAGGAAAAATGCTAAGATATTAACATCTTTTCTTAGCCATTTCGATTTACCTTCTTTGTTATTGCTACTGGAGTTGTTTGTGTCTTATCTCCCCCTGTTTTCTGCAAACCAAAAAAAGGTAATCCCGTTTCTGTAACCATGTCTCTTCGAATATGCTCTAAAAATAATCTTTACGTCTATTTGAGCCAAGATAGTAAAAAAAATACGGTTTGCTATAGAAGAATATTTTGCCTTCTGATTTAATTGCCATTTTTCTGAAATTCAGATTTCAGTTGTTGTCTGTTGGACACGGATTCCAAGAATCCAAATCCTCTGTGAAAACACTGTGCTATTCCCTAGATCAGTAGATAGCACTCATAGATACATCATTGAATCACATTATATATGGCGTAGATTAAACCATACCATTCATTAATCAACACACAGAGTTTACATAAACCGCATCGGGTCGGGATTTTACAAAAGGGTAGAACAAGGCCAAAAATTACATTACAAAAGCGGAAGCGACAACGGAAGCAAAAGGGGTAGAGCACATCTCTCCACAGACAAGCGACTAGGGAAACCCGTATGCGTCCAATATTACCCAAAGACTCAGATAATATGGGATGCACGCAAGCACCAACGGAGTCAACTAGACTGGGGCAAGACTAGAACAACTAAGACTAACTACGCTTCATTCATCTCCAAGGCCTCCAACTTCAGGATTCTCGTAGTAGTCGTAATCCTCCGGATTTCCTGCTTTTGAGGGTTTTGGGGGACAGAGCGAGAATGAGCACAAATTCCGTGCTCGCGAGCCAACACACAATGCAATAATATACATGCAAGGCTAAACGAGAATGGCTCGGGTTCTTTTATTTTCTAAAACAACATTTTCAATTATCATAATTACAAAAGTCCTATCACCTAGCATTTTAACAAATTGCATTTTATTAAAGAGAGTAATTGTGCAATATTTATTTCAATAGAGGTTCCCTCCATCGGAAACTCTACACTATGCATCTTTTGATTGGAGCTACCTCCAATTATTACCACCACCGAGCTCAAGGCTCGGGTAAAATCCAACACAGGGCTAGGTGAGCCCTCCACATTTTTCATACCACCCACAAGGTTTTTGAAATATAACTAAGTCAAGTTAAGTTCCCATGTCCGCCTTTGACCATAGGCGCGACTGTTTAAACAGTTGAATACTCTGTAGAGATTGTACACTTTACCCATAAGAGATGATCGTCCTGATATGTACACATGCTTCCTTAGACATGTGAATCAAGGGGAGATCACCACAAGGCCTTTACAATGCCTCCAGCAGTATTAGTTACACCTTCTAAGGTTTCATCTTCGAAGGGTTACGTCCGTTTAGATCCGTTAACCCTTACCCAGACCCCCTCTTGCGCCCTCTTAACAACTTACGTCGTGCGCCCCGACACCCTTCGCCACAAAGGCTTACGACATCGCAGGACATCTACCTGGTGCAACTCGTACTGGTGGATACAAATTATTTAGCCAGATTGTACTTTACAAACTTGTGGTTGTACTTGTTTTACACAGGAGGTCATGACAAGATTAAGTCCTTAGGGTTATCTGGGCGGTTCATTCCACATACCAGTATTCCCCTGGGCTACATTAGCACCCACCAACATACCAGTATCCCTTGGGCTGCATTAGCGCCTACCAACACATCATCCATCATACCATCCGCCCAGATGGGAAAAGCAGGTTATTAGGGTTTTGAGAAGGAAAACCAAATTATCACATTCATCTCAGTCATTTCCCCGCAATGACTGCCCAAAACCATTTTTATATTTGAAGAGATGATGATTGGGGTATTTAATACCCCGGTACTTAAGCAAGACTAGCATGTCGCTTAAGTACAACCTATAACTAGTATTACCATATAGATTACTAGGGTGACATGGAATAATGAATTCAATTATCAAGGGATGGCATATTAATTAATTAATCATCAAATGGGTATTTAACTACCTTAAGCTTTAACATACATTTGATTAAAGAATTAAAGCATGCAATTTTTGGTAATTTAAATGAATATAATTTACATAAAATGTAGGATCAATATGTTCAAAGTGTTGACTCGCCTTGGATATAGGTAAGAGGATCTTGATATTCTTGTGCTTGATCAACTTGGAGATCCTCCGAGTCTTCAAATCCTAATCGGACGATCATACTGGAAAAAGGCACAAACAAGCAAAGAGAGTAAATAAATAATAAAGAATAATAAATGAACTCCAAATTGAACAAGACCTATGCCATTAGCAATATCTTGAATTAACAAAATTTTAGAAACTAATTTCACTTGAATCGGAGTTACGACGAGGGAGAACGAGACTTCCGAAGATTGAAAAGGAAATAAAAGAGAGAGAGAGAGAGAGAGAGAGAGAGAGAGAGAGAGAGGGTGCACTGCACAGTGCAATGGAACGGGTCTTCAAGCACATGGCACAGGTCCACCGAACATAGGAAAGGGGGGCCCATTCGGCAGCCAAAGAGAGGGAGGGGTCAAGCCAAGTGACAGGTGGGGCCATTGGCCATCCTCCCCCAATCATTTGGCCTTCAGCCACAGAGAGAGGGCGCAGGGGCCGGCATTGGGGTGGCACGGAGCTGCGGCGACGCCAGTGGGAGGAGGCGGCTGGCGAGCGGGTGGGACGGGGTAACTAAAGGGTGGCAAACTCACTAGAGGTGGCGGCAGCTCCGGAGAGGGGCGGGAGCGGCGGCGACGGAGCAAGGAGGCGGTGGCGGCTCCATGGCTTAGGCGGCCAAGGCTGGGTGACGAAAGGAGGAGGAGCGGCGGCACAGACTACCAGACGGCAATGAGGGAAGCCGAGGCGGGTCAAGGTGGCTCGGGAGCACAGTGGTGGCTCAACAAGTGGCTTGGGGCGGAGGAAGAGGGGCGGCGACGGCGACTCGTTTCATCAGTGGGGAGGGAGCGGGGAGGAGGGGGATGGAATCCTCGCATCGCAGGGCGTGCGGTGACGCGGTCGTTGGAGGCGAAGGCTCACCGGAGCATCCGAATGACGGCGAGGCGCAGCGGCCAAAGAAGGGAGCGCGACGGCGCACTGCTTCGAGGAAGAAGGTGAGGTAGGGAGGGGGAGACAAGGGGAGTGCACTGGGGGCTTTATAGGCCATGGGGTGAGGGAGGCCAATGGGAGGGAGCTCGGAGCCGTTGGAGGCGCGCAGATCCGAGGAGGGGTGGTGTGCACGGGCTGTGCGTGGAGGCGACGGGGTGAGGAGGCGCAGCGAGGGTGTCAGGGAGATGGCGTGCAGGCGGCGGCGTCACAGAGAGCACGTGGGGGTGGCAGTGCTTGGCCAGCGATGCACACGCACAAAGGAACCTGGCATGGGCACAGGCGAGGGGACGGAGCGAGAGGCGTCTTTGGTGCAGAGACGCAGCGGTGGTGCAATGGGCACACCGATGGCGAGAGGCGAGGCGCGCGGCGCAGGGGAGGTGGCGTGCGTGCCAGAGAAGGAAAGGGAAGAGGAGGCACGTGGCTGAGGCAGCTAAGAGAAAGGAGCTAGGGAGAAGACAACGCGGCGTCAGGTGGAAGAAAAGAAAAAGTGCCGAGGGAGGAGAAAAAGGAAAGGCCGGGGCAGCTGGGCCGACGGGTCGGAAAGAAAAAATGGGCTTGGCCCAAAAGGAAATGGGCTGAGCCCGAAAGAAAAGGAGAGGCAAGGCGAGAAAGGGGCCCAAGAATTCAAAAGAAGGAAATTCAAACTTGAATTTGAATTTCAAGGTTCAAAGATATTTAAAACACAAACCCGAGCTAAAAGAAGAAAGGAGGTTTTCAAAAATAATTTGCTAAATTGAAATACGAATGAAAGATGAAAACCGAAAATAAATACTATTCTCGTTTTTCGAAAACGAGATGTTACATTGTCGTGTCCTTTGAGAAGGACCATATATCAAAATCCAAGGCTAGGTATCGAGATAAAAAAGGCTAGCTGCCTTTAGATTAGTTTTACATGAAAATTCAAACCTATTCGAAAAAAAAAATATCTTTTGGTTCTATTGTTTCACCTAATTCTATGTTTATTTCTGTCTTACTTTGTATTCTTTTAGTTATGTCATCAGGTAGAGCATAATAATGAGCAATCCAGAAGATGATGCATTGATATAATGCTCTGTCCTTTCTGAAGGATGTCGTGTCTATGTTTATTGCCATTATTAAGATCAACTATGCATGACAGTTTAGTTTTTCACTATGCCTAAAAGGTTTATTAGTTCCTCATCTTTTCGGTTTGACGATACGAGGCTATGTAGTTCATAGCTGAAAAGGAATCGATTGTATTTCGCTTTGAATTGGCAGCAGAAGAGAATCTATTCAGTTAGGTTAGGAGTAGGCTTGATGCGTATTGTGCTTATAGTAGCGTAATTCTAATAGAAACTATGGAATATATAGAATCTAAATAAAATCCCTTGTTTTAGCTACAATTATATCCACTTAAACAATTAATTAGTTCTATGTTACAGCTGCTTGCAATTCCTCGCAAAAAAACACTATTGGCTTTATGTGTGTGGATGTGCCACGTCTTCTCAAATCTCAATAGATTGAATGTGCATAGCTCTAGATCTACACCATTCCATGCATATTAAGTTGTAGTCTATTGAATTGTATGTCAGACCTGGATTTCGCAAATCCAAATCCTCTGTGAAAACAATGTGCTATTCCCTGGATCAGTAGATAGCACTCATAGGCACATTGCTGAATCATTTCATACATAGCTTGAACTAAACCATTTGAATATATTACAAATATTAGAGTGACATAGACCATGTTGGGTCGAGTTTTACAAAAGGGCCGAACAGGCCAAATTGATTACATTACTTGAAAGCAATAGAATCTACAGTGGAAACAAAAGGGGTAGAGCTCATCTCTCCACAGGCAAGCGACTGGGGTAGCCTATGTACGACTGATATTAACCAAGGGTTTGGATAATATCGGTTGTACGCAAGTACCGAATGAGTCCACTAGACTGAGGTGAGACCTAGACTACAGAACTAGACTACTCTTCATCATTTCCTTGTCCATCGGCTTCGGGGTCTTCGTAATATGCACAATCTTCTTGATCCACATTATCTAAAGGGTTTGGGGGAGAGTGAGAATGAGCACAACTTCCGTGCTCGCGAGCCAACACACAAGATGCAATAATATAAATGCAAGGCTTAACAAGGATGGCTCGGTTTCTTTTATTTACTAAAGCAATATTTTCAATTATCATAATTACAAATTCCAATCACTTAGCATTTTTAACCAAATTGTATTTTATTAAAGAGAGTAATTATGCAATATTTATAACAGTAGAGGTACCCTCTGTTGGAATAATTATGCAATATTTATAACAGTAGAGGTACCCTCTGTTGGAACCTCTACCTTATGCTTCTTTTAATTGGAGCTACCTCCAAATACTAACACCACTAAGCTCGACGACCCAGGAAAAAAAATCTAATCTCATGGCAAGGTGAGCCCGACCTAATTTTCATACCACCCACAAGGTTTTTGAAATAGAACTAACTCTAGCAAGTTCACATGTCCGCCTTTGACCGTAGGCACGACTATTTCAACAGTTTAGACTCTGCAGAGGTTATACACTGTACCCACAAGAGACAATCATACTCGTTGCCCCACATGATTCCTTAGTCATGTAGTTGAGCGACCATCACAATAACCTTTCAAATTACCGCGCCCTTTCTGCCATCTCACCCATATGGGGTTACACCCATACGTTGTGTGGGATGTTCATCTCGGTGACTAGTGTAGTTGGACTGCACCACAGCGACTGGCAACTTCACCTTGTATCGGTGTCCCTTTCAAGCCGGATGTATCACACGCTTGCACTTTCCCGTTATCCATCTAGCGAGATGACATTCAGGGTTTAATAATTTTACTAAGTCAAGTTGCACTTTGCAGACTTGTGGTTGCATATGTTTTACAAGGGAGTTCATGACAAGATTAAGTCCTTAATCCATTCGGACGGTTCATACCACATACCAACCACTCTCATGCCCGACAGCATCCACCACCATTCCATCCGCCCAGATGTGGTAATAGCAAGTTATTAGGGTTTTTAGGAGTAAAACCAAATTATCTCATTTACTTCAGTCATAGACCTCCAATGATTGCCCAAAACCATTTCATGTTTGAAGAGATGATGGTTAGGGCATTTTAATGCTCTCGTACTTAAGCAAGACTAGCATGTCGCTTAAGTACAACCTATACTAGTATTTACAACATAGTTACTAGGGTGACATGGAATAATGGATTCAATTATCAATGGATGGCATAATAATTAATTAATCATCAAATGGGTATTTAATTACCTTAAGCTTTAACATACATTTGATTAAAGAATCAAAGCATGCAATTTTGATAATTTAAATGAATATAATTTACATAAAATGGAGGCTCAAAATGATCAAAGTATCAACTCGCCTTGGTTAAGGGTAAGAAAATCTTGATAGTCTTGTGCTTGATCAAGTTGGAGATCTCCCTTGTCTTCAAATCGTATTCGGACGAACGTATCGGAAAAAGGCACAAATAAACAAAGAGGGCAAATAAATGCAAAAGGAACAACAAATGAACTCCAAATCAAACAAGATTAGTGTCATTAGCAAGATCTTTAATTTACAAAATTTTAGAAACAAATTTCATAATTTTTGGAGTTATAACGGAGGAGAACGGAGCTTTCGAAGTTTGAATTGGAATTAAATCAGGAAAAAAATAAAAAAGGAGAGAGAGTGACCCACTAACATGTGGGACCCATGAATAGTGCCTAGTCCATTTGGACAGTGCATGGACCGGTAGGTCAACATGCACTGTGCACCAGTCCATGGTGCACCGGGTGCATACTGTGCGTGGGGCCCACTGTCAATCAAAGGGGAGGAAGAACTGGTATTAAAAGGAGTTGTTACTGTTTATGGGCCCACCGGTCAGTCAAACAAAAAGGGTTTTAAGACAACACTTAATGGCTAATGATGGTTTAGGGCTTCATTAATGCAGCTAATCGCCGCTTTGCCTTAAATCCCGACTGGGATTCGGTCATTAAGGCGCTTCTACGCATGTCCGCTGTTCCGACCGGGCAGAGGGAGCGAAGCTTCACTCGTTGCCGGTGTGGGGAGGGAGCGGCGGAGCCGGGGAAGGGCAGGGGAGGGAGGCCCTCGGCGAGGCGGAGCTGATGCCGGTGGTGGCGCATCAAGAGGAGCACCGGAGCGACGGCACGGCGGTGGAAGTACAACGGTGACGCACGGGCGTGCGGGCGGCGTGGTCGATGCGATGGCGCAGCGGTGGAGGTAGCACGCGCATGGCCGCACGATCTCTGGGAGACATGGAGCCAAAGGCGGGAGGCTTGAGGCGGCTGAGTGGCGTGGGCGGCAATGGGGAAGGAGAAGAAGGGGTGGCAGCAGCGGACGTCCACGACGGCGAGGAGGAAGAAAGGAGGTGGGGGGTGGCTTCCTCGGCCTTCGAGGCGCACGGTGACGAGGTTGCCTGGGGCGGAGGCTCACCGAAGCAGGGATGTGGCGATGGGGTGCAGTGGAAGGCGGCGCGGCCGAAAAGAAAAGGGAGCAGACTCTTCTTCGGCTGGAGCTTACCAGGGAGCAAGGGGTGACATGGGGAGGTAAGAGGAGCACAAGGGAGCTCTTATAGGCGCCGGAGGGCGAGGGAGCCGTTGGAGGGGTTTGGGAGCGTGTGCGAGGTCCCGAGGCGGCCATGGTGGGCTCTACGCAAGGAGGTGACAGGGCCGAAGCTGGACGTCGGGTCAAGGAGGAGGTGGTCAGAGTGCGCCATGATGCGCAAGCGCGATCTTGTGAGGCGCAGACCTGCACGCAAAGCACGTGAGGGAGGCTGACGTTGCGGCGAAGACCCGTGGGGGTTGGGGCGGAGTGCTGACGGTAGCGGCACCACGAGCGACAAGACAGAGCGAGAGGGAGGGCACTGGAGTCGCGAGCGGTAGAGGGAGCAGGCGGCGAAGCATGGGGTGGCAGAGGGAGCCAGGAGGGGGCGTGCGCGGTGGCAGTGCGCACGAGATGGCGCAGGTGGTGCTCGTGGCTAGCGACTGGGTGGGGAAGAAGGGGCAAGCCGAGGGGGGGCTGTTGGGCCAAGAAGGCCGGAGAAGGAAAAAATGGGTCGGCCCAAGAAAGAACACTAGCTGAGCCCAAAACAAAAGAGGAGGGCAAAATGAAAAAGGGCCCAAAATTTGAAAAGACGAATTCAAATTTGAAAAGACGAATTGAAATTTGAATTTTGAATTCGGGAATTACGAAGAGGTTCGAAACTCTAATTTGAACTTAGGTAGGAGCTAGAGGATTGAAATTTCCAGCTAATTTGAAAATGGTTTGAAAACCAAACACCAAAGGGTAATTACTATTTACGTCCGAAAACGGACTGTTACACTATAGCTACTTATGCTTACGAGATCAGAGATGTAATCTATATACAGTTAATGCTATCTACAATTTCTACTGATAGATAGTATTATAATTTTGGTTCCTGCGGTTATATCTAGTTTAAGAAACTTTCTGAACAAGAAACTGTGCTTATTCTGACATTTTTAAATGCTTCTTTTGCCTATTGAGACTACTGTTTCCAGATTTATCACAAATACTCCTCTATTTATTGTTTATGTTGGATCTGCTTGACCTTATCTGTTTTATTTTCGTAAACACGAGTTCCAGCTAGGAAGACAAAGCGCCCACCAAGATAAGTCTATTGATTCATTCTCCCTTTTCTACCTACCGTACCCAATCCCATGATTCTGAGATAATCTTCTGTTATGTGATGTGCTATGTCATGGTCGCTGCAGTCTTTATTTCTTTGAAATATGTCCTTTGCTCAAACTTTCACATATATACTGCTTTTTTAGGTAATTCCATACCCACTATATATATTCTGAGAGAAAGACAGAGCTATGTATATTAGACATGTTTGACATGCAAAATGTAAGCTCAATCCACTGATAGCTGTGCTTTCTTTTTTAACCTGCGTTTTTGCATTCTTTGCTGTTCTGATCGTTTTAGTTGTAATGCTATCTACTTAAATCTTAGCTGTTATATATTAGTAATTTCAAAAAAAATTTATTTATCCGATTCAAATGAACCTTTACCGCCTTCTGATCTGAAAGGTCATACTTCAGGCATAAAAGGGAAAATACACCAATAGAATAGAAATGTCAGCTGTTTGACATTTAACCTTTTTTTGTTTTTTCTTCAACCAAATAGAAATGCCATATGCGACCTTGTTTGAACATATAGCGGTAGTCAGGTGTCAACTAAAGAATTTTGGATTATTCTGCCAGGCACCCATTGGATGTTAGAGGCAGAAAAGAAATACGGATGATGCATTTCATGCTCCTGCAAATATAGAATTGACAAAGGTATCTGATGAGTTGTCGTTGCCGATGTTGTATGAGATGGCCGAGATAGTAAATGATAAACTCAAAACAGATTACTTAACATTTAATAGTTTCGTGACTCACAGGTTATTGTTTCAGATGGGTTTTGACCTGAAACAGATCGAGATGGGAGACATCGAGGAGTTAGCACCTGATATTGACAGCTGTGATGCAGATAACTCCCTTGCATTACTTTACTATGTGGATGAGATTTAAAGCTTCTACGGAGAGAACGAGGTAGATTCTTGGAACCCTAATGAAGTTATTTGTTGTTGCCAAGTTGTGAACATGGGTGATATAGATTTCTCTGTGTATAGGATTTGAGCTGTCGCTCCCCTAATTACATGCCAACCCAGGCTAATATAGATCAGAAGGTGCGTGCCCTTCTCATTGATTGTCTAATAGAGGTAAGAACTATGATTGTCTAATAGAGGTAAGAACTATGTCCGATGCTTGGTTAATTCAATATACTATGCTTCATATGGTTTGGAAATTCTTAGCTTCAATGCTTCTGTGTCCAATGCAGATGTGCTAGCGATAACAGTTGTTGGATGAGACCCTGTTCCTTACTGTGAATATCGTACACAGATGCTTGCCTCATGAAAATGTATTGCAAAAGAAGCTTCAGTTTATTGGTTTTGCTACTATGTTGTTCCCGTCCAAGTATGAAGACGTGAACGTTCCTACCATGAAGGATCTGATCCTAATCTGAAACCTAGCCTGCACTAGGGCAGATATTCTGTAAAGCATCTGATGTTTTTGTATATTCAACATGTTTAGCATACATAGTGTACGTTAAAGATTATCCACTACTGTTATTTCAGCACATCTATACTACTTAGAAACCGCTTAGCTTTACAGCATGTTGTCTTGCTAATGATTAGACCTTAATGGCATTGCTTAGGCTAGGATCTTCTTACAAATAGACAAATTTCTAATCGACCAATCACATGATACTTCAACCTACACATTCATTCCCGCACACACAAAAGGAAATCGTTCAAACGTTTTCAACACGGGTGCAGCGAAGCGCACCAAACGCCCTAGTATCTCATATACGATCTGAGATCAAACTGTATACGATGCATTAGACTGTGCCTGTTGAACCGTCCGTCCGGCCCAGCTGATCCTTAATTTACCGACTTTCTTTCAATCAAATTCCCTGTCCATAACATGTACAGTCGTACACCGTTTCCATCTGACAAGTATCAGTGATGAAGAAATTGCAGCGAAATGTATATATAGCATCTGGATATATTGATCAGTAGACGAAGAACAAACCTGAAGGTTTCGACGTTTCACTGCAGATCGACAAGTTACTGCCTATCAATACGGCTGTTCATTTTAGTTTCTTTCCAGAGATATGCATACAGCTGTAGTGCAACAGCAACGAACCCAAGCCGTTCATCTTGGAAGGGACGTCTCGGATGAAGCCAACGGCTATCTCAGACCATTCCTATCCGGTCGCGCGCCCGACTATATAATTCTCGGACCAGAGCCCAACCCATTCACCAAACCCTACTGTCGCTGCAGCAAGCCCCGCGCCGCCAGAAACCCTATATCCCATACTTCCCCGGTTCCCCCCACGCTCCTCAGCCCAATCCCCATGGCTCGCGACGGCGAGGCGTCCTCCAAGAGCGCGAGGGTCACCGGGTCTGGCTCTGGCGGACCGGGCGGCGAGGCTCCGGACCGCATCAGCGACCTTCCTGACGTCCTGCTCCTCCGGATCCTCCACTTGCTGCCCTTGGTCGAGACCATCCGCACCTGCTTACTCTCCCGCCGCTGGACCAACGTCTGGACCAGCCTCCCGGTGCTCCTCTTCAACGACTCGGCGGTGCCCGCCGTCGAGAGCTTCCCGGATCTCGTCGACAGCAGCCTGCGCCGCTACGCCACGGACGTCGACATGCGCGACCTCTCCATCTCGCTCTACGAGCGGGCCAACGTCGAAGCTGCCCGAGCCCGACTCTCCTTCTGGGTCGCCGTCGCTGCCCAGCGCGTCACCGGCAACTTTAACCTCTTCCTGTTGTCGACGACCATGAATCTGGAGGGGGAGGAGCGGATGTCTCTTATTCTGCCGTGCTTCGAGAAGGCGATGGACATCTCTCTCAACGTCGGCGGGTTGGAGCTCAAGCTGTCGGCGGTTGGCACGTACACCAGATTGAACAAGCTGTTCATTTCTGGAGTCCATTTCACTGACGACGGCGCGGCTATCAGCGACGTCGTGTCGCGGCGCTGCCCTTGCCTGCAGAGCCTGGAACTGACGATGATCCGCGGCGTGAGGGTGCTCACCTTCGATTCCAAGTCACTCCTAAACTTGCGTCTGTCCGTAGTCTTTCTTCTGGAGCGGCTCCAAGTGATCGCTGGTAATCTCGCTAAGTTGCAACTGGAGAATTGCTTCGCGAGTAGCCAAGGCGCCACGGCGTTGTGTCTCTGTGCGCCGGCGCTAGAGGAGTTTCATTGGTCAGACCGCTGCCCCGATGAGCTTCGGGAGTGCAGATTCCCTAGTTGCCTTAAGAAGCTCATTGTCGTTGAGGTTTACCTTGATCTTCTGCTATTCATTGGTGGCCGATCAAATTTCACAAAGATTCTGCAGCTTTTCTCTCGCACTGATTCTCTACAGCTCAATATTCCTATTGAACCGGTACGTATCTCTGATCTTTTATGCTCCATGAGTTTTTTATAGCATTATAGCCGTAATAGTATCTGTGGCATGAGCTTATATACATTGTAGTATCAAGTATCAACTATATTAGCTAGAGACATGTGATACGCCTACTTATGTGATCAATTAGGTTGTCTATACATGAAATTATAGTGTTTATGCTTAGTATTGCAGTATGAGTACAAGAGTATGCTAGAGGTTAGGTTCTTGCACTTGTTCAGTTGTCGACCTCACTTAGGTCCCTGAGAATTCAATTTCACCACTGTGGTTTCCCAAGCTTGTGTTCAAGTAACTTAGGTCCATCCACTAGCTATTTAAGCGACGAATGGACCTTAGTGACATATGCAAGCTTTAGGACCTGTCACCTGTAGAAGTAAATTTGACATTTAGGGACCTAAGTGATAAAATCAACCATGGCCCGTGCCATTTGTGCAATGTACTTTTACAATTTTGCAAAGAACTTTATTTGCGATTTGATTTGTTCAAAACTTATATGTATCCCATGCTAAAACATCTATCATATCATTGCTGAAGTTTCGGTGATGTTAATTTACTTGATCAACTTTCAGCTTTAGATCATATATACTAGCTAGGATACACATTTTCTTGATTAAGAGCCGGTATAGTTGGAATTAACACTGATAGATGTGGGTTTTATAACATTGAAGAGAAGAGGTCAGGTTGGTATTTGTTTTATTGGAAGCTGCTCTGCGACTTCAAAATTCCCTTCCCTTTTCCTTTTCCAAGTTGACTTTATATATCTTCAGTTATATATGTTATTTACATTTATTTATTTTGAAGGGACATATTAGAGAAAATTATGGTTTTGTTTCGATTCATATACCTAGATGATTTATCCGTAGATCTTATTATTTTTCCTCAACAGTGACAATTAATGATGATTTGCATTGGAATACATTGCTAATTTTTTTATATGAAGATTATTTAGAACAGAGCCGAACAATCACTTGACAATATATATCCTCTCTGATTGTTCATTCGGTAGGATCTAGACGAGTACGAGAACCATATGAGCAATGTGAAACTTCCTTATTGTTCGGAGTTGGAGCTATGCGTGACAAAGAACGGGCATAAATTTGGCCCAACCATCGCACACCTTCTCAAGAAAAATAGCCATGTCAGAAAGTTATCGCTTAAAACATATCATAGGGAGGTAAACCTCTTAATGTATATCTACTTTACCCCTCTTTCATTGATTTACTTTATCAAAATCAGTTCATTTATTATATCACTTTAATTCTTTGTATTTCAGGATGAGTACATTTCATGCGTGCCCATCTGCGATTGCCGCCAACCTTCAAACTGGGAAGATCAAGAGATCGCCTTAGACTACCTTGAACGAGTAGTTTTCGATGAATTTGGAGGCACAAATGAAGAGAGGGATTTTATATACTATATTATGAGAAATGCTAAAGGGCTCCAAAAGTTATCCATAGTGTTCTCTATGGGTGTAGATCCAACCAAAGGGTTTTTGCGCAAGCTACACAAACTGGCTATGTCTACGTCAGGTTGCATCGTCGAGTCGCACTGAAATGCATGGCTGTACAATCAGTGTAGGAGAACGCCTACAGTCAAACGCATGCATGCATGGAGAAGAGTAAATCGTTTTTCCTGTTGTTTGCTGGATCATCTCTGTTTCTTTAAACCATATTCTCAGTTTGATATGGTAAGATCCAACTTTTAGAAATGTAAGGTATGGTGCTCTGAAGTTAAGTTTAATTATTTTGGTCTTGACCTTGTTCTATGCCTAGCTTCTTAATTGAGATAAAATTAAAGGATTGAGCATTTCATCGGCACCGGGTAACTTTTATGCAGGTTATGCTGCCGACTCCGATCTTGTCAGTTACAACATAA
Source organism: Phyllostachys edulis (assembly GCA_036346405.1). Classification (NCBI taxonomy): domain Eukaryota; kingdom Viridiplantae; phylum Streptophyta; class Magnoliopsida; order Poales; family Poaceae; genus Phyllostachys; species Phyllostachys edulis. The sequence goes on along the minus strand of JAYEVD010000716.1, from coordinate 252,851 downwards.
TGTTTGCTTTTTAAAAATGGCTGCGTGCCTTAGAAAACAGAGCACGCATTGGTATAGTCCACAAGAAAAGAGAATTTTTGGCCTTATTGGTGCATTTCCGTCCCGTATTTACAAGAATGATCGTTGCTGTTCTTTTCTCTTTTTTTGTGCAAAAAATGGCGCCCTGCCTCACTTCCATCGCGCAGCTAGCCCTCCTCTCCCACCACGTGTCGTCCTCTCGCACAGCCATCGTGCGGTGGCCCCTCCCGTATGGCCGCCGTGCGGTGGCCACCCGCACCCGCCACGCGCCCTCTCTGTAACAACCCAAACTTAGGTTTGTGTTTCAATTATATAAAAGTATGAGCTTTTTAAACCTTTTGATGTATCTCTTGGGTTTGCACATGGTTTTCTAAAGTTGTTTTGAAATTTCAAACTTTTGACTTGAATTCAAGTTTTTATTTGATTCCAGAAAATGTATTTATAAAAGTTTCTCAAAATATTTTATTTAAATACTAGATTAATTATTATGAATTAATATAATTTTTCCCAAATTTTTAGAAGTTAAATTGACTTCATAAAAATCCAAACCACTTCTCTAATGCAAATCTGAAAAATAATTTAAATCTAACAATTTGTGCATGAACAGTACCTGAAACCATTTTTACTAAGTTCTATTTGAATCTGAGAACACTCACAAAAATTTTCAGAATTTATTTACTATTTTTGCTAGCTTGGTCAAAGTTGTAGTATTTCGGTCAAAATTAGAAACCAAAACTCTAACCCGACCGGACCCTAACTGACTTGACTCAACCACGCCATCTAACCAGACCCGAGTCCGACTTCGGCTCGACCAGTTCACCGTGCCACATTGTTTCAGCCGCTGACGAATGGGCCACGCTTGTCGGGTTCGTCATCTTCCTCGCGCTGCTTAAGCCGAGAGCGCTCGCGATTGCGCATGCTCGCCACGACGCCCTCGTCCGCCACCTCATGCTTCTGGGACCGACTACGAAGTATCGCCAAGACTTCACGAACCTTCTGGACTAATCCATTCCTTCCCTCTCGCAGTCTCTCACCTTCTCCGCTAACTTCTTTCTTTCGGCTGAAGAACAAGTCAAGGAGAGTGCCGCCGCTGTGCTGCCTCTCACAAAACCGCAACACCGTCACTGGACTCCACTTCCATCGCCGCGCTCGTTTTGGCTAGTCCCAGTCCTTGGCGTCTACTGAGTCGTCGGGGACGACTTCTTCATTCTCATCTCCGGCGGCCATGACCCTGTAAGCTCGTGAGCGTTTTGGTGAGTTTTTGTCCTCGCCGTCTTGTCCATAGTGATCGCAATATTCCACTGAGTTGACTGGTGAAATTAATTTGTGTTTGGTGTAACACCGAGGGTAAGAGACCACATCTTCTCCGACCTTGGCGAACCGCGCAGTATCTATTCCGGGCGCCACCGTCGTCCTCCGACGCCATCTTCATATGTGCCGCACTCCTGGTGTCAAGGTGATTTCAGCGCGCACCTTCCCAAGACTCCTCGACCACCTGTCCACGGGAGCCATCCCTTCGGCTCCGCCTCCGGCCGTCGCGAGCTCGCCGCCGGCAACCTCAGGACTCCGCGTCGCCACCAACGACTTCGCGAGGTGATTGCACAGCCAGTGCGACCAACCCCGAGTCTGAAGCGCCCCTCCTTCACCGGATCACCTTCCTCACCACGTGTGGTCACGCACAGGAACTCCGGTGAACCGCCGGTAGGGCTAGGTAATAACCCGTCATTAGGTGTTAATCATTTCTGTTAACTATTTGTATGGCATGTGGACCCCACTGGGGCTAAACGAGTTTAGAAATTTAATCAGAACACATTTAAACCCCTAAGCCTTTGACATGTGGGCCCGTATGGCCGGTTAAGTAACTGTGCAAATTTGTGAAGTACATTTTCTCTTAAGAAAGATGTATTTCTTTTATGTTTAGGATGAGTTTTCGTTTTGGTAAGCCAAAGACGTATTCCTTGGAATACGCCTTCGACGTCGCATTCGGTCAGGGCTGGATCAAAGTTGACCTGGTCAAGCCCTCACCTCGGGTCCCACCTGTCATTTTCTTTGGTTAGCTGAGTGCACGTATCAAAAGTATTTAATTCTTTTAGAAATTTCAAAACGAATTAAAAGTTACACTGAAAATTCATAACTAATTCAATTTAGCTCCAAATTGAATGAAACCAAATTTATTGGTTTTCATTTTTAGTGTACTTTTAAATGGAATAGATTTTAAATATGTTTTTGTCCCAGAAAATTTTGGAGTTAAATTAATGTCTGAAAGGAATTGTTTACACTAGAAAATTGTATAAACTTCAAAAATTCTTAAGTAATTCATTTTAACTCCAAATTGAGTGAAATTAATTTTGGTAATTTTAATTTTTACTGTACTTTAACTTGGATTGAGTTTGAATTATGTTCTTGTTTCAGAAAATTTTGATAATTGATTTATTGGTACACTTATGCCTTTAACTTGTCAAATTCTTAAAAAATCCATATGAATTCCTTTTGGACTAAAACTTTCACCTAAATTCTTCTAAAATCATACTCTTATTGCAGTGTATGCATGTTAGATGAAATTGAATTTTTTGTTATTTTTGGTGTTATACGGTCTTATTCGGTCTTCTTGTTCAATCGATAGATTGCGACGATTCAGGTACTTATAAGAGTGATCCGCAGCAGCAAGAAGACTGTCTCCAGCAAGGCAAGCAGTCCCTCCTTTGATGCACATTGATCCTATTATGTTCGCATGCTAATATTTTAATTTCAACTATATGTATGCATGCTATGTTGATGAGTAATTTCTCAGTTTGCGATAGTTAAATATGAATAGATACATGAACTGTAGGTAAACATCCATCCTTTACCACTGAGCCTAGGTTTATATCCACTATGATTTAGAGCTCGATGGATGGGCTCTAGTCACTTTATATTTAGTATGCGAGTTGATGTCGCTTAGCAATGCTTAGAACGGTAGTTTGGGGAACATCGCTTTGACGATAGTCATTACAACATCATTTTAAATACTTGGGTCAGGGTACTCATGTATGTAATATATTTGGAAAAACTAAAACTGAAAGCAAAAAAGATTTGGACTTGGGCATATGGATGATGGTATGGTTATCGGGTGTGTGGTTGTATGTCTAAGTCAACAAGGACCGAATATCTTGTTACACTAAACCAAGCATGTATGTGTGCATCCACATGAGGGTCATATGGGTCCCCTCTTGACTTGGTACTTTGGCGTGTGTTAGCTCCGAGTCGTAGGTGGTGGGTGTGTGTTGTGTTTAAAAAGGAAATGTGTTGTTGTTGTTGTTGGGTGTGTGGGAGTGGGTTCTTGTCTAGGTTCTCCACACCGAGAGGCATTGTAGTTGTCCGAGGCTTTACCCCAAGGGGTAGTTAACTGAGGCTTTACAATGACTCCGACACAACGTATAGGTTTCTGTTCATACGGGTGGCTCGTAGTTAATACATAATATGGAAAACGTCTCGTAGGACTTAGCTTTGTCGACATACCTAAGAAAGTGTGCTCTATAGCTTGGCAACAAGGCGGTCTGACATGTGGGTAAAGTTGTACACCCCTGCATGGTTTTAAACTATTTGAATAGCCATGTCTTTGGTTATGGACATGCTTAGGGAGGTCTTTCAAGAGTTAGACTATAACATTTTGATAAAACTTGAGATCGGGTGGTACGAATGGGTAATTCGTGCTATTGTTGTAGTGGCTATTGGGAAGTCACCTCTAGGATGTTAATTATGAATATAATTGTTGCCTCACTGTTATTTGAACAACTAAAAATAGATTTGATAAAGTGCCTTTCAATCTATTACACTATTGCAAAAGAAATGTCACTTTGTGCTGAAAATGAGCTCTATAGCCCTCTCCATTGAATCAAGCTTGCATGTAGCTATGTATACGTTTGTTAATCATATGTCTTGAGAGTACAATTTTGTACTCAACTGCATTGTCTACTTGCTGTAGAGGAGGTTGACCCCCAAGGGGTTAACAAGTGTGAGACCAACTTCGCTCTCGATGGCTAGCTCGGCGTTTCTGGTTGGTTGCCTTGTGGGTAAGGGCAGTTGGTTGGCTTTTGTTTACTGCCATCTTATGGCCTATGTTTTTCGCTGCAAACTTAATCTTTTGTGGTATATTTGGCCAGTCGGCCCTTTGTATGAAGTCTTAGTTGTATGTTGAATATGTTGTAAATTATGAAGATTTTGGTAATGTAATAACTTGTGTATGGAGTTGATGCTTATTTTGGTATGGTGTATGTGTACTGCTGTTCTGGAAAGTACATAATACACCGAGAGCGGAGAAATTTGATTTGTGATGCTAGGACCAACGGAAAGGTTAAGCATTACAAATTAAATCGTCTAGCGACTCTCACACTCCCCTCCCCCTCCCGCACGCACGGCCCTCCCCTCTCACCAGCCCTCTCCTCCCCTCTCCCACGCGGCCACTGTGCGGTGGTTCACGGAATAGCCTAAAAATCCCAAAAACACCGGTCTGGTTTTCCGGAGAAACAAAAACCCGCCGGTATCTAGTCCATCTTTCGTATGTTCGGAGGAGGATCCGCACGGCCACCGTGTGGTGGCCACCTTTCCCACCGCCTGTCCTCCCTCCTCCGCACATCTGTCGCCCCGTCACGGCTGTCCCCCTTGCCCGCAGTGCTGCACGTAGACAACGCATCCGGAATTCTCGACGCCAACACAGTGGCTCCTCCTTCGCTCGGCTATAAATACTGAACTCTCACAGTCGCTCATTGCTCATCTCAATTGTGTTTCGCTTCTCGTTCTGGTGCTCGTTGCTGAGAACTTAGAGAACGTAACATAATTAGTTTTTTTTTTGGAGATTAAGGGCAGGTAATTTGTCGAATGCTTTTGTCGTTACTACCTTAGTCTTAGTTAATCTGTCTTAGTCAGCTTGTCGTAATTAAATAGTTTAGTGATAATTAATTAGTCGTAATTAGTCAGTTTAGTGATAATTAATTAGTCGTAATTAGTCAGTTTAGTGGTAATTAATTAGTCGTAATTAGTTTAGTGGTTATCACTACGGCATATTAAATTAGAGGAAATGAACTACTCGGAATTTATTTAGTGGTAATTAATCAGTTATAATTAGTTAGTTTAGTGGTAATTAATTAGTCGCAATTAGTTAGTTTAGTGCTAATTTATTAGTCGTAATTAGTTAGTTTAGTCGTAATTAATTAGTTTAGTGGTAAATAATTAGTCATAATTAGTTTTGTGGTTATCAGCCGGGCATATTAAATTAGTATAAATTAACTACTCGTAATTTATTTAGTGGTAATTAATCAGTCGTAATTAGTTAGTTTAGTGGCAATTAATCAGTCATAATTAGTTAGTTTAGTGCTAATTTATTAGTCGTAATTAATTAGTTTTGTGGTAAATAATTAGTCGTAATTAGTTTAGTGGTTATCAGTCTGGCATATTAAATTAGTGAAAATTAACTATTCGTAATTTATTTAGTGGTAACTAACTAGTCGTAATCAGTTTACTAGCAATTAGTTAGGCATAAGTAATTTAGTGCAAAATAGATAGTCATAAGTAATTAAGTGGTAATGAACATGTGGTTTAATAGTGGTAAGCACGGTAGTAATAAATTACTCGTAATTAATTTTCGGAGGAGTAATCAAATTGCTTGCAATTAATTAAGTATTCGCATTTAATTACACATATATATTCGATCACTTGCATGCAATTTATCGTCATTGTGTGTTACATCGCATATCGCGGATGGGGTTGTTGTGTCTTTTGGTAATTTCGAACATGCAAGGCTTGGTAGTGTTTTATGGCGATGGTCTCGTACGGGCCGAACATGTCGAGATGCTAGTACAAGGTGGTCCGATACGGGGATGGGGGCTCTACTTCAAAGTTGCATCCAGAGGGAGTTCATCACGGAGGCAATGACGAAGAAACTTGTGATCGAGGGTATCACTCGCACAAATGCCATGTGGGAGTTCGTCAAGGTGACTAGAAGCGTAGCATGGACCCAGTACATGCAGATTGCCACCCAGCACGAGACGACCATTTACGAGAGGTCGATGGTGTACGTGGATGTCGTATGCAGGGCGCTAGGAAACCTTGATGATGTCATGGCCTCTACAAGCGGGCAAGCGCAGTCCGAGCCTGAAGACGATAGCACGGAATGTGTTGTCTTAGAGGGAAAACTCACGCATAATTTTGTGTGAAATGAGGGGACAGAATTGTGGTGGCTGGCTCGCATTGACTACTACAAGTATCTACCGGACCTGTTGGAAATATGCCCTAGAGGCAATCATAGAGATGATTATATTTCCTTATGTTCATAATATTGGATAAAATGTTATCTTGTTCCAAGAATAATATTGTTAATATTGATTATCAAGTATGTGACTTGATTGTGAAACTCTATATTTCTGCGATAATTATTCTTATACGATCCCTGGTCGGAAACATATGAGGACACATATGAATAGACTAGCATATATATTGGTTGATGACTATGTTTCACGGGTCATGGATATGGAGATATCAAACCAATAATATGGACACATGTTAGAGAACATGATGTTGGATTAGACCCACCTTGAGACACTATTGAGATTGTTATGATTCTATGTGTCGTTAGTTGGACTCAAGCAATTTTGATGTATAATCCTTAGACCTGAGATCAGCATGATTTTCTACATATGTAATAGCACTCTTAAGGGTTGCCAAACGCTACACCGTAACTAGGTAGTTATAAAGGTAGCTTTCGGGTATGCTATGAAACATGCAGAGGAATGTGACTGGTCGGATATGGGATTTGCCCCTCCTAACATAACAGGAGAGATGTCTCTGGGCCCCTCGTTGTGGTCAGATAAAGAAAGTGCATGACCATGCCACTAGTGGTCGAAGTATTCGACCACGTGAAGTTATCCAACAATCGATCGAGAAAGTATTGAACAGTCCATGGATGACACAACATCTCACCTGGAGTTCAACTAGACATCGTGAGGCAAAGGGAGTATACACGAGTAGATCGCTTAGTTCGAATCGATTCACGGATCGGTCGATGGAGATCTGAGCTAGTCATAGACTAGTCGAACGTAATCACAAAGTGGTCGTAACCTGGTCGTAAGGAGTTACGAACTGGTCGTGACCAAATACGAACTGGTCGTATAGAGATAAGACTTGGTCGTAAGTGATGAGGACTTGGTTGTAGATCATATTGCATCAAGATTCGTCCGATATAATTTATGTGTATTCGAGAATCGCTATGTTCTACTAGGAGCCGCTACGACTCATGATCAGAAAGGGTTTCTGAGTCACAACCGATTACGCATGAACCTACAGGGTCACACACTTAACGGGTTGGAACAAACCAATACGAATACGATTCATCAAACGTGTTCGGATAGGATCCGTCACGGCACTATATAAGGAGATGCATGAGGCTATTTGGGATAGAAGTTTTTACACCACCGAAACCCTAGCCACCATCTTCCTGAGAGCTCTGCCGTGCGACTTGGTGCTAGTACACCGACATATGGTTGTTCCTTCCCTGGACGTGTGGATACCGTAGAGGCGCTACTGCGACTGTTGTGCTTGAGGACGATTCGCGATCTTCACAAGGAATTGCAGAGGTTGCTGGAGGAGACGATCGACTCGCGAGGACGTTGGACGATCGACTACGACCACTGCATCGACTTGCTCGACGCTGAACGATCGACTACGACCACTACATCGATGCGCTCTACGTTGGACCAGGCTACTCCAACCCTTCTTCCGCTGCTCTGCGCGTCTGGTGGTAACGATCTGTGATCATCTACTTACTTGGCTTCCTGGATTGCGTGGTAGAAAATTTTTGTTTGTTGCTATCGTAGCCTACCCGTGGCCCAACAGGACCTGCCTCTCGGGTTGGAGTCCGACGAAGACGTCGACCCAGGCTTGGATGGTAGCGACGAGGATGAGCAAAGATCTAGTGGTCCAACCGGGGGAATTGTGTCATCGGAGGTGCCTTATGTGGCATCGAGACTTGATGATATCGCGGTGCGCTCGTTCGTAGTTCCGCAAGAAGAAGGCTCCCAGTAGGGATTTGATGCCGATACCCTCTTAGTTGGGTAGCGCTTCCCTAGCAAGGCGGTCGTACAACAAGCTATAGCAGGGTACGCCTTGTCCATCAGCCGTGTGTATCGAGTGCACCAATCCAACCCAAGACAGTACGCAATGAAGTGCGTAGAGGAAGGCTGCCCTGGCAAGGTCAGTGCTCAACGAGCAAAGATCTTCGACTCGGTCTTTGGGGTCAAGGCGCTAATCAACCACACTTGCAAGATTAACGAGCCCTTGCGGCAGCATCGGAACATGACTTCCACATATGTTGCAAGCCTCATCAGGCACCTAGTTGCGGCGGACGTGTCCGTCGCCCCCAAGATGCTGATGTCGGAAGTCGCCAATCTGGTTGGTTATCCAGTCAGCTACAACAAGATCCGACAAGCCAAGTAGAAGGTCATCGAGTCCATGTACGGGACATACGAAGAGACGTGCAACCTTGTGCCAAGATTGCTTGACCAGATTGCCGAATCAAACCCCGGCATGTACATAAACAATCTTGAGAGTGAAGATGCTGACAGAGGGCCCAACTGCTTCATACTACACATGGTGTTCTGGGCTTTCACTCAGGCTGTTCGGGGCTTTAAGTTCTTTCGTTCTATGCTCATGATAGATGGCACTTTCCTCACTAGGAGGTACAAGGGCACCATTCTCACCGCGGTGGTGGCCGATGCGAATGACCAGCTTCTTCCGGTGGCATTTGCCATTGTGGAGAGTGAGAATACATCAAGTTGGTTGTGGTTCCTAGCGAACGTGAAGAGGGTAGTGGCGGGCAACCGACGCAACGTATTCCTTATTACAGACCGCAATGCTAGGTTGTTAGTGGCCATCAACACCATGCAGCATGGGATGAAACCCCCTCACCAATGGAACGACGTGCAATACAGGTGATGCATGAGGCATCTTGCATCTAACTTGTTCATGTAATTCTGTAGTCAGGAAGTTGTGAAGACATTTAAGGCATTATGTCTACAGAACCAGAGGCGGAAGTTTGAGTACATCTAGAGAGACCTTGAACACCGGACTACGAAGCATACATGGGAGTCCACTCCGGAGGTACTAGAGGGAGAGCAACCTAGCAGTGCCATAAGTTTCTCGGAGTGGATTCATCACCACACTCCTGAATTAGAGAAATGATCCATTCTCTACGACACAGATGGTGCGAGGTACGGGATTATGACGATCAACATGTCTAAGGTGTACAGCAGTGTCGTCAAAGGTGCGCGGTGTCTCCCTATCACCGTGATTGTCAAGGAGACATGGACTCGTGCTGTTGTTTATTTCGTCAATAGAGCCACCGCAGCCAAGCGACAGATGGAGTAACAAATTCACTCGGATTACTAGCTCTGAGATGACAAACATCGTGGCAGCTTCGGCTTCGAGCAGCTATGGAGGTGAGGGAGTGAGGGGTAGCCACCTGGGAGGAAGAAGGCGACAGCGTGAATGCTGCAAGAGGGTGCTGCCAGCGTCAAAAAAAGGCAAGAACCAACACGAGCTAGGATCGCAAATAATAGAATTGCAAGGATGGCAAATAATAGAAGAATGTCTAGGAGGGAAATGTGATATCCGAGGCCAAATTGGTCTTTTCTTTGGGCTTAACGGAGGGAATGTGATGAGCACATGTCGGTGATGGCATATTGTAGAAGAAATTTGGAACCCGGTGGCATATACTAGATAATGACTTATTTGGAGGCGAATCGTGGAAGTTGGAGTTATTCAATGACATAGAATGGATTTTCTCATAAAATAAATATAGGGGAGCCAGACAAACAAGACGATCTTCTTGTACTATACACACAACAACAACAACAACAACAAAAGAGATCGAGTGTAACTGTGACAAAATATTTGCCTATTAGGTATGCATTAAGTATGGATAATATTACAATTTGCAGACGCACGATGCACAAACACAAAGTATAGACAAAATAAAAGATAGAGGTATATTACAACTGACATAATGATATATTGGTATTACTTACATTAGCTAAAGCAAAAAATGAAAATGCAAAACCTAGTTTTCAACGCAGGGCAAGTTATATTATATTTTGAGAAGAGTGAGGGGTGTACCTCACTAGTAGATAGGGGGAGATTCTCGTCCGGGTCAATTAAGGACCGAACGCCAGCAACTCCAATCTAAGCCTAAACGTACAACCACATGTTCTGGTATGGGACGGCCTTAGCTAATTAGGTTATCGAGATCTAGCCTTGCATGAGGGGTAGACAATAGACGTGCGAGCATGTTTGATTGCCGACACAACAACGAATGTCTCACTGAGACGGGATGTGCCCGGGTGAAGTGAGGATAAACATTCGCTAGGCTAAATACAAGGTTAGGGCTAGATAATGTAAAGGCTTTAGCACGTGCTCTAGACTGCTTACCAAAGGTAGTGAGCGGTGGTATCGATGGATGCCAAACAAATTAGAGAATTCGTGTGCTATGGGTAAAGTTGTACACCTCTGCATAGTGTAAATCTATTTAAATAGCCATGCTCGCGGTCATGAGCGTGCTTAGTGTAGACTTAATGGGTATAGTCTTGGTTTTCACAAAAACATTTCTTATTGGAAAATGAGGGAATGGTTTATGATTTATATTTGAGTTGTTTGCCGTGTCTATGGTCGAAAATGATATGTTGCTTGCAGCCAAGGAGGGTTGCGAGTTGTTATTATTCATTCAACTACTTACTTATTGTCCTGTATTTATATAACTGCTCTTTAAAAGCTTCTGTTGCAAAATACTATGTATGGTTATTGCAAATAAAACTGGCTTAAAGCAAAATAACTTGTAGAGTAGAGCCTCATCCTTTGTTAGACTTGCATTTATATAAAATTTGTAATACACTATAAGTCTTGCTGAGTACGTATTGTACTCAATCTTTCTTACATTGTTGTTCCGAGTATGAGGAAGAATCTACGCCAGACGACGCTTTCTTCGCACTCGGAACCGGATGGTTCGGTGACGGGTCTATCTAGGCTTTGTCTCTTGTCGGTTGCCTGAGGGTTTTGGATGGGCATGCTGCTAGAATTTGTTTACTTTATCACTTTTACTTCCATTGTTGGTACTTGCTTTTATTAGACCGGTCGGCCAGTGATGTAATAACTTTAATCGCTTAAGTTAAGTGCTATTTTACTTTACTTTGTACATGTGAATGTATGGATGTGAATGCTAATGTTGTGATTTTGTGTACTAGCCACTGATCGTGGGACTAGTACGGTACACACATAATTAAGGTCTTCGAGTATTCAACGTCTGGGGGTCTGACACAATTGCTATTGTTCGCATTTTTTTCTCCAATTAAGAAATCCCTAGTAGTTCTATCATTTTGAATGGAAAAGTGTCGCATAAAGTGTTATTCCCCTCTTTTGAATTTTCTTTTAGCAGGAAAAACAACTGCAAAGTTTGCATAAAATTCCACACAGCGCACTCTTGATGTCCCAATTTCTACTCAATTTCTTCATTTGTTTTTACTTTTGCTTGCATTGAATTAGACGAGGAGAGGGGGTGTTGTTTGGTTTTTTTATCCAGAAAATGTAATGTCCCAAGAGGGGTTTTTTTTTTCCAAACATGTGCAGGCGTTTGATTTTTTTTTTTGTCGCATCAAAAGCATGGATACTAGAAATCCAACTTTTTGTTGCAATTTTTTCTATATGCTGCTTTTAATTTATGCCTCAATTTGTGTAATTTTCTTCTCAATATGATTCTAGCTCTATATTTTGTCCAACTCTTTGTAACATCCTGCTGATCGGTGGTGTCCCAAATAATTCAAACGGGATGTTATGCGCTCAAAATCTGTCCCACATAATTCTTCAAAAAATACCCACTACTAGAATCCCAAATAATGTTCCAAAAATTTATTCAATGACTTGATTAGTGCTCTTTCAACTGTGTTAAGCATATATAGGAAGACGAGAAAGAAAATTCAACCTTGCTACAACATTTGTGTAATGCCAGAGAAAAATTTTGTTCTGCATCAGATGTAATGTCCCCCATGTCTGTTGACACATAAAATTCAAACTCCTTTTTGTGCCAGCATGGACATTACATTGACCTTGTCCCTTTCTATTCCAGAGAGATAACGCATGCTCATCTGATTGCATTTGCCATCGGCCACCAAGTATGAGACATCAGAACATTCATTTTGGATTCCCTGGAAGAGCTACAGGTCAAAGGCTTAAAAGGCACGCGCAATGAACTGGATTTTCTCCGCTGTATTTTCAGATCTGCAACTGCAAATGTTCTATAAAAGATAGTTGTAAAAATTTCTGAGTCGGTTGAGCGAGCCAAGTAAGGAGACCTATGAAGAGATCATGAGCTTGTCACCCACAGACTGCTCCGTAGACATTCAGTAATTTTGTAACAGGAGCGGTGAAACTAACACATGGAGTAGGATTGTAGGAAGTACATCGATTACACAGATATACATAGATGGTAATGGACTCATTTGCTAAAATTCCAAGCGTGTTGTTACTGATCGGACATAGTCAGTCTTTGGATCTGCTTTTCCATGATGAAGTCTTGATCGTGACAAGCTTATGGCCGGCTGTTAAACTCTACCTTCTGTCAATTAGTCATGTTATCTGTTGCTGCTAAAGAGCTTCAGATTGTGCAGTAACATGTTGGATATCTGAGTTTCCTTTCCTGTATGGGCTGTCTTTCAACCGATTTCTGCAGGAAACTTTTTCACTAGAACTGCTGTGGTGGTTATTATTTGTGATGCTGGTTATTTAGCTCGTTCCCAAACTTTTCCCGCAGCTCACGATTTAGTTTAACTGTACTTAACAATATGTCGGTCTATGTACTAAACGATCTGCTTATAAAGACTAAACCACATGTCAGCCCGGCCTAGCCCAGACCATGCTGGCCCTACGCGTTTCTTCAAGTTCAGCGTGACGTGCAAATTCCAAGAAGTTTGGAGATTCCGCAAGACAACTATACCCTACTCGCCGCAGCAGACTAGCTAGTGTCCCCCTCTTGCTTTCTTTTCTTGTACTCGAGCACGAGCAGCATCCCGTTCTTCTCCTCTCATCGCAAGGCCGTTTCCCCAAAAAGTTTCCAAAAGTAGAAACCCTAGATCCCCCCGCCCCCCTCGATCACGCACACGCTCCACCAATCCATGGAGGGCAACGGCAAGGCGGCGGCGGCGTCCAAGCACGCAAGGCGCACCGGTGAAGACCGCCTCAGCGCGCTCCCCGACGACGTGCTCCTCCAGATCCTCGTCATGCTCCCACTGATCGAGGCCATGCGGACCTGCGTCCTCTCCAGCCGCTGGAGCGCGCTCTGGACGCACCTCCAGCGCCTCGACTTCTTTGACACCCAGGTCGGCGGTGGCGGCTATGGTCGCTTCGCCGGCCTCGTTGACGGTGCGCTATCCCGCGTCGCCGGCCTCGGCCGCGGCGTCGTTCGCTGCCTCCGCGTCCGCATCTTCAGGGAGGCCAACGTCGACGTCGGCCGCATCACGTCGTGGGCGCGCTTCGCCGCCGAGCGCATAACCGACGAATTCCACCTGTGGGTGGTGATTCTGCGCGAGGGCGAGCAAGAGCAAGGGGACGAGCCGGTCTTTGAGCTCCCGTGCTTCGTGAAGGCCAGGTTTATCTCGCTGAGCCTAAGGCACAGGATCCAGCTCGCTCTCCCGACGGCCGGCGTGTTCGCGTCCCTGACCAAGCTCATGATGTTTTGCGTCCGCTTCAGCGCCGGCGCCGGTGCAGTTCTCGGCGACGTCGTATCCACGCGCTGCCCTTTCCTGGAGACACTGGAGATGGTGCAGGTCGCCGGTGTGATGGACCTCAGGCTCCACAGCGCGTCCCTTGTGCACCTATGTTTGTCGTTTGTTACAGAACTGAAGCAGCTGGGTGTAGTGGCACAGAAGCTTCAAACCATGGGAGTAGAGAGCTGCTTCATTGTAAGCGAAGGCGCGGTAGTGTCCATTTCTGCGCCGAAGCTTGAGCTGGTGCATTGGCAGGATTGCTGCCCGGAGCAGACTCACATTGGCCGCATCGAGCACCTCCAGAAGCTGGTGGTAGGCGAGCTTCCTGTCAAATTCCTCACAGGGCTTGGAGGAGTTCATTCCAATTTCGACGTGATCCTAAAGCATTTTAGGCGCACCGATGTCCTGGAGCTTCACATCCCTATTCATCCTGTACGTCTCTTTCCCATATGCTCAATGGATTTACAATATTATAGCATGTATGATAGCTGCTAGAAATATAAGGTTCAGTGCATGTGTTCATGGATCAGTGTGTTCATGTTTTAGTGTTTTGGAGTTGTGAGTTGTGACAAATTATAATGTTTTTGAATGTATTCCAGGGCTCCAGCCTAAGTTTGATTCTTAGTAGACTATTTGTTAGGTCATATATATGTGAATGCTAGCAGCGCCTGGATCAGTTAAATTATTGAAAAGGGGTTAGTATTTACAGCTAGGGAAACCATTTTTAGGGAAGCATGTTTACGGAAAGAGCAAATTTATTTAGTGTTATCGCAATCATTCGCGAGTTGCAAAATACCATCACGAACGAGGTCGACTGAAAAAATACCATCACAAACATTGAAAACTCTGAAAAATATCATCGCCGTCACATTTTTCATCTAAAACAGACGTTAGAGCCTTTCTTAGAGAGAGAAAATTTCAGAAATACCAACATTACTTCTCGTAGAGAATGGTTCGAGAAAACACATATTAAATCCACAAAAATACCAAACAAAGCTAAAAAATTCTAGGAAAATTAATAGAAATTACCTCAGACATTTTTCAATTATAACAATTATTTTCAAATTAAATTGTGTTTCCATTTTTACAGAGTAAATAATTTTTAAAAGCTGAAAATACTTTTTAAACTAGAAAAATAGCAAGATAGCTCTAACAATTCTATAAAAAAATTAGAGTATTTAAATATGGTATTTTTAGCTTAATTAAAATATTCTCAACTTAAATTGGTTTTCATTTTCTACATAGTAAATGAATTTAAAAAGCTAAAAATACTTTTAAAACTAGAAAAATAGCAAGATAGCTATAAAAATTATTGGGTAGTTAAATATGGTATTTTTAGATTAATTAAATATTCTCTACACAATTTTAGTTTTTATTTTTGAAATACAATTAAATTATATATTTTTATTATTTTCACAAAAAAATGGATGTTACAGCATACCATTTTGCCTATCCCCCAGCCAAGCCTCGCCGCCACTGTCCTTCACCATGGGCGGCGGTAGAATGACATGTGGGGTTGGCCTTAGCAAAAAAAAAAAAGAAATAGAAGAAGAGTGAGGGTAGAAGAGTCATTTCGTACCATTGGGACGGAAAACGTGACGGCAATATCATTTTCTAGAGTTTTTCGTGTTTCCGATGGTATTTTTCAATTGACCTCATTCGCGATAGTATTTTGCAATTCGCGAACGATTGCGATGGCATTGAACAAATTTACCCTTAGGGAATCCATTTTTTCAAAGCAAGCATTTGTGTGTTTGATGATGTTATTTTCGTTATCTTATATGACTGTGTGGAGCTATGGATTATAATATCACGTTTTTGTACAGGATTTTTTATTATTATCTTGCTTGTATTATTAATGGTTATAACGGATGGCCACTTGTAATCACGATTCACAAATTCAAGCTAATCCATCTCAAACTAGATATATAGTGCAATAACCCAGTGGCTTGTCAGATTAGATGAATTAAAAGAATGAACAAAAAAACAAAAAATTATCCTTAGTTTCCTGGCATTGCATGTACTTTATATGATGCAAGTAATTAATTGGTACTGTCTGTAGGGTCCCTGTTGTTTGAAAAGTGAGACGATGTGCAATATAAAACTATTGAAATGGATTTAAGTTAAATTAAACTTGAAGCTGAGATGGACGATATGCATGGCTTGAAAATTTTGACAACTATTTAGTTGACAATGCTCGCTGATTTGATTGTTCATTTCATCTCATGCAATGTTAGGAGCTGGTGGGACACGGACAATTGATAGAGCACATTGTACTTCCTCATTATTCGGAGTTACGACTATTTGTGGAGCCAAGCAAACATATGTTTGGAGCAAGCATGCTCCCCCTTCTTAAGAGATGCATTGGTTTAAGGACGCTTCATGTTAGTCTTTGTCAAAGGAAGGTATGCTTCATTGCTTCGATAGTTTTAAAAAATAGTACATCTATTTTCATGCTTTGCTATTTTATCAAATCATCTTTCGTACATAATATATATTTATTCCAGGGTGACACAGCATGTTTATATTCTTGCATTTGGGATCATCCACCAAGTTGGAGATATCAGAACATCTGCTTGAATTCCCTGAAAAAGCTAGTGGTCAGGGATTTCAGTGACACGATTCATGAAGCGGATTTTCTCAGCTTTATTTTTGGATGTGTGGAATCCCTCCAGAATATCACTATAGTACTTCGTGAAGGTGTTCAACCAACCACAGCGATGTTTCACATGATGGGACTTCTCCGTTTCATAGCATACTCTGTGGAGTGTTACTATATTTGCGACCAAAAGATGGTCCGATTCATGTAAGAATAGGAGTCAGAAACTAAGCAAGAACTACCTTGTTAATTGGAATTTTAAAAATGGACAATACCTTGTTTTAACTTATCATAGATGTTGTATGGATGTTTTCCTGGAAAAGGACAAAAAAATATATTTGCAGCTGTTTAACTGCTCTGTCGTTCTAGATCATTTTATGTGCTTTGTGCCTCGTGCTACATATATATTGATGCAGCACTGCTTACAAAAACTTTATTATGATTGATACAAATTGCGTGCGTAACTTACATGTTATATTTAAACTGTCATTTGACCACTTGAAAGAAAAACATTCATACTAATTTTTCGACTAGCAAACGCTTGCTTACTGATCAAACAATGGCAATTATCTGACCCCTGCCACTGTTATATATACATAGAACAAAGAAAAAAGAAATGTACAATCGTTAAACAAAACAACCAAATATATATAATACATATTACAGTGTATCTTCGTTCTTGTTATCTCTGTAGCTATATGTCAAAATGTTTTACCCATACAAGGATGAAAGCTAGTTAATTTGTCCCACATCACTTCACTTGGTGCCACCTCATTAGAGGAGAATATGCTCATCCTCAAGCACTGATGTTGTGCTCATAAGAAGCAATTTCAAAAAGTTCACCTGCCAATCCACCCCCATGAAACGTTTGACCTCAACCTCACGCAGAAACAGTCGAAACCTCCTTTTGACCAAGTGTAGTCGAAACCTCCTTCCGACCACAATTGTCGAAACGATGAATAGTACTCAGAACAAAAACAGCGAATAGAGAAATTTTGACATGCCGAACTACGCACCCTTTTCTGAGTTTTCTTCACTATTTATACTATATATTACAGCCTAAAAACGACACGGATTCAGAATCCGAGCACAACTCTTATACTGACTTGACTCCGAAACTAAAACCGAAATCTCTACGACTCAACCACGAATTGAACAAACTATGACATGAAGGATTAATTTCAACAAACTCCCTCTAATCCTGACTATCATTAGTGAGAACATGAATACCAATTAAATCACACATCTTCTGAAATTGCACACGCGACAAAGCTTTTGTCAGGATATCAGCCTTCTATTCATTTGTTGGCACATGATGTACATCGACCAGTTCCTCCTCAACACATTCTCTTATAAAATAAAATGTGTATCAATATGTTTACTCCTCCTATTAAACACTGGGTTCTTTATTAATGTCAGGGCTGCCTTGTTGTCGACATACAACTCAAACGGTCCATCATCTTTCCCTCTCAGCTCTTGAAGCAATCTTTTCAGCCAGATTCCCTGACACGCCACTGAGGTTGCTGCCATGAATTCGGCATCGCAACTAGATAAAGCTACACTTTTCTGCTTCTGAGAACACCAAGTCACCAAATTACCATACAGATAGAAGATAGTTCTAGTGGTGCTTTTTCTATCAACGAAATCTCCAGCCAAGTTACTGTCGATATATCCAACTAGCAACGGTGTCTGATCCTTCCTAGAATAAATCAACCCGTGATCAATAGAACTAGCCAAGTATCTCAGAATATGCTTCAAAGCCTGCTCATGTGTTTTGGTTGGCCTTTCCATAAATCTACTTGCAACTCCGACTACATAACTTAAATCTGGTCGGGTGTGTAGCAAATAGCACAAACAACCAATCAAGCTTCTATAATTAGAAGCATCAATTGGATCTGCATCATCGTCCTTCTACAATCTAATTTTTGGTTCCATTGAATACTTGCATGAATTGCAACCTGCCAGCCCAGCCTTATCAAGGATCTTCTTTGCATAAACTGACTGTTTGATCGAAATGTTGTGACTTTGTTGTTCTACCTCCAGACCTAGATAGAAACTGAGAAGTCCCAAATCACTCATTTAGAACTCTCTCATCATCTGATGTTTGAACGATTGAACCTTTGCAACATCAGTGTCTGTGACAATCAAGTCATCCACATAAACACCTATTATGACCATGTAGGTGCCTTCCTATTTCTTATAAAGGGCTTGCTTCTTTTGCATTTCTCAAAACCAAGTTTCTTCAAACTATCATCTAGCTTGCGGTTCCAGGCCCTAGGCGCTTGTTTGAGCCCGTACAATGCCTTTGACAACTTGTAAACCTTGTCTTCTTGGCCCTTTACAATATAACATTCAGGTTGATTGACATACACTTCCTCGGTAAGATCACCATTTAAGAATGTCGATTTGACGTCCATGTGATGAACTTTCCAACCAAAGTGTGCGGCAAGTGCAAGAAGTACTCTCACCGTTTCAATTCTTGTTACAGGTGCAAAAACCTCTTCATAATCAACTCTTTATTTTTTAACACCCCTTAGCAACTAGTCTCGCCTTGCATTGTATAACATTGCCTTCAACATCCTTTTTCAACTTGTAAATCCACTTTAAACATATGGGTTTATGACCAAGTGGAAGGGATGTTAACTTCTAGGTGTTGTTTTTCTCTATAGCTTCCAGCTCATGCTTCCTTGCATTTCTCTAATGCTCCCCCTTCGATGCTTCTTGAAAATCAGCAGGCTCTTCTACATCCATCATATACAAATCTCCCATATGATCCATCGGCTCAGTATGGTCATATATTTCCCTCTAGCTTATGTATTTAGGCACTACACTTTCTGGAGTAGACTCAGCCGAGTTTTCAGTTGCCCCATTCTCAGTGTTAGTGTCTGCAAACATTGTATCCAGTATTTGTCATTGCGACACAATTGGCGTTGTAGGGGAAATAGGTGAAGCAAGTTCATCATTGTCCTCTCTCTAGCTCCTTGGCTCATCCCAAATGCAATTTGACGAGCATGGATAAGTTTCTTTGAATTCTTCCTTTGTATCCAACGGAAAATAATGAGTTTGTTTTGTTGAACTACCTAATATGCTTTCCCTAACTTCCGTCACAACTTCTAATTCATTCATTCATGATGATAGAAGCACAAGACATGGATATATATTTTACCTGAGACCGTTCCTTGAACTTGACATGAAGCTTTTCTATGAGGCTGCATCTCGATGTTAGACTTGCTAAACCGCACCAACACTATGGTCGTACGTTTGTTGTAAACATATCTTTACTCTTTAGGAGCTTAACACTGCGAAGTTTTGGTATCGCTCGAACTAGGTAACTTAGTTCGGTCACCGGCTCGTGCAACAACTAGATTTGTGGGAAGTTAATTAAAGGATTAATTTGTGTGTGAGTAGGCCTAGTAAGGGTTGGGTTGAAATGGGCGAAACGGGTTGGGTCTTAATTTGGGTTGGCTTTAGGTGGGTAGAAATGGGTTGAGGAAGCTAATGGGTTGGTTTGGTTTGGATTTGCATTGAAAATGGGTTGATTTGGTTTGGTATGGGTTCTAAAAATTCAGGTTTGAGTGTTGAACCCATGGATTCGTATGGGTGGGTTGGCATGGGTGATGGGTAGGAGAGGGCCAAGGAGTCACGGGTGACGCCCTGGCAGGCGAGTTGCTTTGTTCGAGTTGAGAGAGGGTGAGGGCTAGGGTTCATCACATCCACTGCTGCTGTCATCAACTCCCTCCTCCTCCCCCTATCTCTTCCCCGCACATCCACCGTTGCACCTCCTCGACTCTTCGTGTAGCACTGTGTCCCTTAAATCCCCAGATCTCTATTGTCGGCGTGTAGGATAGGCGCTCTGTTCCTCTTAAACAGGTGAGCTTGTCGCCACCCATGTTTCTCTTCTCCCCCAGCATTCCTCCTCGTGTTTCTGTTCTAATGCAACATTCTGTCGCTTTTGTGTTTGTCCTGAATCTTGTCTTGTTCTTGGATTTCTCACCGCACGCTACTGATTGGTTTTGTACTCGCTTTCTTGGTCTGTTGGTGTATGGAATGTGCAGCGATGCAAGGTATTCGATGGCTAGAACATATCAGGATGGGGAACAAGAACATGACATGTGTTTGATGGTCAGCATTTTTATGTCAAATGTTGTGTGCACATACTAAATATCTTGGTTTATGATGCAATGAAACCAATTCATGTGGCAATTGGAAAGATACGCCACCTTCTTAGGCATATTGAGTCTTCACCCTCACGACTTCAAGCATTTAATGGGATTGCTTCTAGGATGGGTCTTCCTAGAAAATCTGGACTAATTCTTGATGCCCCAAGTCTTTGGAATTTCACATTCCATATTATTGGAGAAGCTTTAGAGTACAAAGTTGTACATAATAGATACGCCATCAAGAAATCTGAACCTTCACCAGATGATCAAGAGTGGACAAACGCTTGCGACAATATGGGCCTTCCTCAAAGCTTTTGAAGATGCTACAAATGTAGTATCAACTGATAGGAAACCAACTTCACATCTATTCTTGCACGTCATCTTATGTATTAGTCATGCTTTAGAAGACAGGGAGTGGTAGATCAATGATGTGTTAAAAGCATTGGATGGTGCTATGCATACAAAGCTTGTTAAGTACTGGGATAACAAGTTCAACATTGCCCTTGTCATTGCCACCGTATTAGACCCGTCAAAAAAATGGAATACTTAGATTTTTTTTATGAGAAGGTGTGTGAAAACGTGGATGACATTGATAAAAATGTGGAATCGGGTAAGGATTGGAAGAAGAAGTACTTCCAAAAATACGAACACCTTGTCACACAAAACAGTGAACACTCAGTGGATTTATTTTATGAGAATGTGTGTGAAAACATGGATGACATTGATACATATGTGGAATCAGTTAAGGATTGGACGAAGAAGTACTTCTAAAAATATGAACAATTTGTCACACGAAACAGTGAACACTCAGTGTCTTGTACTAGTGAAGCTGGTTGTAGTTTTGGTTCACCAGTTCTTGGAAAAAGTAAAATTGAAGAAGAGTTTGCTCAATATAGGTTACAAAGGAGAAGATGGCGTGAGCCAAGGTCAGAGTTTCACACATACTTGGGATATGAGTTTGAGAAGAGCACCGACAAATTTAATGTTGTCTTGGTGGAAGTAACATGCTGAAAAGTACCAAGTGTTATCAACTATGGCCCATGATTTCCTTGAAATACCACTATCAACCGTGTCTTCCGAGTCCGCCTTCAGCTGTAGTGGTAGGATTCTTAAGGACACTTGAAGCTCATAAATGGATGAAATGCTTGAAGCTTTGGTTTGCGGAAAAGATTGGCTAACCAAAGTTCCAATTAGTGAAGGTATAATTGTTATTTTTTATAGATGTTTTATATATCAAAGATTTCTATGAACTAACTTGTATTTTCTTATGCAAGTGAAAATGGAGCATGATCACAGCCATGAAGCTTAAAATCATTTCTGATTCTGGTGTCGATCCGTGAGTGCTACTACAACTTCTTTTTTACTTCTTTTGTACTGGTGTCATTACATTTTGTATTCCATGAAAATGACTAAGTAGTTTAGTTAATGAGTTACTGTATAATCTTTTGTCCTATGGTTGAGCATAAACAAGGTTATGAAAAAATGGTGTTTCAAAGCATAATACTATATTACTATGTGCCTAGTACAACATCCAAGTATGGCACAATTTACTACAAAAATACGAGTATATGAATGCATAATTTGTTCCTTCATTAGAATAATTAGTTAATTTGGCCTCTAAGCAACACTCTTTGGGACACCAATGGAGTGGCCATTAGGTTCACACTTTCTGAGTTACAAAAAAAGTTGCCCACTTAGTCACTTACAATACATTACACATCATAGCAATGATCAACCTATCATTTTGATCTCTTATCCAAATGATACATGATACAGGTTAAATCTATTTTATGGGGTTGTGGACATTAAACACAACCTTTGTTAGTAGTTATTATGAGATGAGGAATGGATAGTGGAATAAGCAATATGTTGTGTGCATGGAGTGCAAATGCATAATATGGTGCGGTATTATCTTATTATATATCCACGAGATAATTCAGTTAATCCTTGTGACTTTCTTGTTAGCTCACATCATAGGTAAACTAATGCACAGATGCTTGCTTCTACAAAAGTGATATTTACTCTTTCATAGTTGTCCCACGTTTTATGTGATCCTTGAAAAATTGTTAGAAGCTTACTTGAACAAGATGTTTCATGTTTTCATTTCAAATTGTCGGTTGTAATATGACGTTAAGGTTTCCTGACAATTCCCCATGTTAATATGTTCCAGGTGTGGTTTGAGTCTACCTACATGAAAATTTGAAAAGATTTTTAGACATATTCTAGCTATGCTCCTTTCATTCCAGATGCAGTATGTGTAATTGTAGAGGGCGGTTAGAATTTTACCGACAAGTTTAATGTTACTGCTTTTTTACATTCCAAGTGCAAATTTTTGTTTGTAGACAAAATTGGCTGGTTTAACACCATTGTTTGTTACCAATCATGCAGCTGGATTTTTGCTGAATGCGGTATTTAGAATTCTTCTGGAGAGTGGTTCGATATATATTGTAAACATAGAGCATGATAGAACCTTTCGGTTGACGCAATTGAACATACATTTGGCCCCAAAAAAAGTAATGCTTCACATACATTCGGAACAAATCGTTGATACCATATTTCAGCACTTGACCTCCACTAGATGTATTTTACCACTTTCTATACTATATCACAAGATTGTCTTCCACAAAATTGCATTACCTGTGGTAGACCTTCAATCATCATGGTATCCAGCCTAGTCTACATATCACCAGATGAAGGTGGTGATGTATGCTAGAAAGGATTTGTTTTTAGATAGTGCCTATACAGTTTTACTAATGCCCGCCATACTAAAATGGCAGGACTTGATGTTGATGGCAGGACTTCATCCTACTTGAAGTTGATGTTTGAGATGCTTCGGTCAAGTATGCTTTTGGAGAATAGTATAATCATTTAATGATTTGTAAAGCTATGTAATAAGCAACTAAGCATTAGCCTATTGGGATATATTTGCAATTTGTTATTAATTAGGGATATGTATTTTTTTTATCGATTTTGGTATTATACGAATTATCGATGTAGTAGCAATTTTAAGTTTTTTATTATTTTATGCGAAATTTGTCATTAATTTTGTCAATTTTTCTAAATTTACCCTTGTATTTTGTGACTCTCCGGGTTTTTCCTTATTTTGGATAATGCTTTCCTTGCTCCATGAATTATTAAATGAATTTCACTACAATAAACATTTCACTATTTATGCAATATTTACTGGGGATTTTTTATCATTTGCCCCATCTTTAAATCATCTTCTATTATTTGCATTTATTTTGGACTACATTGATTATTTACCCCCGTTTGATTTTCTTGTTTGATGTTTTGCCATTTCTGCTATTTTGATTTACATTTGCTATTTCAGCCCATGTAAAATGTCACAAGTGCCCTCTTCCCCTTCTTCCTCCTCTCATCTTCTCATCTTTTATTCATTGCTTTGCCCCGACCATGGCAAACTTACCCCACAATCCCATCTTGCCATCGAGCTTTGCGCGAGAACTTGTGCTCGGCCTCCCCTCTACTTAAGCCGCAGCTGAATTCAGCCCCAGCCTGCTACTTCCACCTCCCTCTCCCTCATGCTCCAGAGAATGGATTCCGACCACTCCGCTCCTTTGTTCCGACCGCCATGCCCCGCCCGTGCACCACCGCCACTTCTGTGAGCCCCGATCCGCACCAATGTGCTCACACGCACCTCCTCACCTTCCTCCTTCCAATGCTCACCTCTGCTCCCTCCATTGGTCGCGCCACGCCTAGAATGTAGTCTTCCTCTCCACCTGTAACATCCCAAATTTTGGGTTTGTATTTCAAATGTATGAAAATGTGAGCTTTTAAAAAAACTTTTGATGCATTTTATTGTTATTTGATTTATCTGGATTTCCATCCAATGTTTTATTAGATTTTCAAAACCTAAAGCATCAATTTTGAAAGCACAAAGCAATGAGTAAATAAAATATGATAATCAAAAAAAAATCCCAAACTTTATGTATTATATTGTCAATAAAATGAGAAATATGTAAAACATGTATTACAAAATTTCATCAAGTCAAACAAATGCATACAATATAAACTTAAAAAAAATTTAGAGAAAAATAAGAAACAAATAAAATTCCACAAAAATTACAGTAAGAATTATACTATGTTAGGACCCTACCCTAAAATTTTCATAATTTTTAGACCCATAATTCTATGTCTAAAAATTTTCTAAAGCCCTCAGCATCTTTAGAAAATCTGAAAACTCATTTTTCCTTTTCTTCTATCACCGACCAGTGGTGTAACACCCTGGCTATTAAGAAACCAAAATGTTACCTAAAAACTAACATACAACCAAATTACGAAAGAATTTAAACAATAACTCATCTAATAGTATAAAGAGGTCAACATATAATAGAACAAATACAGAAATATAATCTGAATCCAAATAATTATATCAAAGGAGTAATCAAGAATCACAAGCAGTTATTTAATCAACCATAACATAGAGAAAGTTATCATCCGTCATTAACCTCTATTTATTACAATTCCTCACTTAACGAATGAAAGACAGGAATAAAATCATATTATTGAAACTTGAGTATTGTGAAATGAATGAAATATGTTTGTCTACTCCCTCCTATGAATGTCATCAATAGCGATCACCTAGAATAAAAAAAATAAAGGCAAGAATGAGTCCAAGACTCAGCAAGTACAAAGAATAAATGGAACTACACCGAATATGAATAATACAGTATCATTAAGAACATGAACATAGAACTGAAAGAAACATATGAATGAATGGAATGAATGAACTACACTTCTGCTTATACCGATATAGCTAGTGATACACCCGTCGGTGTTCACTTAGGCCGGCATTTAACAAAATACGGGGATCCAATGCCCGTATGAAGAACATTTCATACGGGGATCCAAATCTGCCCACATTGGAATGGTGAGTCTTACGTGCTCATACTGGAATTGATGGGTTTTTATTTTCCACTCCCGTAGAACAAACATGAACAAATGAATGGATGGAATAAAACATGAATAATGAAAAAGACATCCTCTCTTTCAACATGGATTAACGGATATGAAAGAAACATGAAGCATTGATGTAATCATGGTTCATAGAAATAACAGTATGAATACATACACACAAAGATTCATCGACATTAAAAATTACAATGTACTTGCCTTCGCGTTGCGACGCGTTAGTAGGCAATGAAGATGCCCCTAAACCCAAGCCTCTCCGCCTACACAAGTAAGTACTCAAAATAAGAAAAACATGGTACAAGATGCTACCCGCAACATTCTACAACACCTTTTCGATAACCCAAGAATTAACTATTTGATCTACTCTGAAAACAGACCACACAATCACAGAAAATAAATCTGGACAGGATCTTTAAAACCTACATAACTTTCACTCCGAAAATCGTAAAAATGCAAACTTAGATTGGCTGGAAAGATAATTAGGAAATATCTAAAATAACCTATTTGGTGGACATCCCAAATTCTATATGTAAATAACTTTAATAGACAAATGAACATCTTCTGTCAGAAACTAACCGAAAAATCTAGACAGCAGCATTGTATCAGACATAATTTCTAATTGGCTGAACCAAACTTAGTGTTCTTTATCAATATGGAAAGATAAGACAAAGGCCTACAATTTTCATAATGGGGAGAAATTCTGATTCAGAGTTTAACAACATTCAATCTGTTAATTAAAAAGATTGCGGTAAACTAACCGGGTTTCTGGACAGCAGTAAAGAAATTGCCGTAACTCCTAAACTACAACTTCGATTCAGGTGATATCAGATTCTATGGAAACCTAACGAAAAACCCCACAACTCTCTAGGAGATCACAAACTCTAATTCGGCCTTGAACTACAAGAAAACTGGCATACAACAGAGAGCAGAAATCTGCTTCTAATCACAGTCATAGCGACGAATCAATAAACGACATCTACCAAGAATGAATTGAACTAAAACAGAGAGGAAGTGAATTAATACCCTAGAAGACATGTGCCCGCTGAGATCCCCGCGAGGTGCTCCTCTCTTCTTCTTCTCCTCTCTTCCTTCCCCTCATTCTTCTTCCCACGGCCGGCCATAAGCAACAGGGAAGATGGCACCGGGGAGAGGAGGAGCAGCAGGTGGTGGAGGCACTGTAGAATGGATGCTACTGTAGCAAAGGGTGGCTAGGGTTTGGTC
The DNA here is from genome assembly GCA_036346405.1 of Phyllostachys edulis. Lineage (NCBI taxonomy): Eukaryota > Viridiplantae > Streptophyta > Magnoliopsida > Poales > Poaceae > Phyllostachys > Phyllostachys edulis. The sequence continues at coordinate 226,143 of JAYEVD010000716.1, read as the reverse complement.
CCCCCCCCCTCCCTTGCCTTCTAATGGGCTGCCAGCCCACTCATGGGCCTTGGGCCACTATCGCCGGCTCCCTTCCTCTCGAATATGGGTTGGCGGCCCATTCCTCTCCTAAAATTCTAAATTTTCTATTTTATTTCCCTTAATTCTCTCTCAATTTTTGTTGCATTAGATAATGAATAATCGGGGTATTACAAGTAGGACCCCTCAGGCAGTGTTTCTTCTCCACGTGGCCTCAACACCATTGCTAGCGCTGCTCGCACCCTTGCCACCAGAGCTTGCCTTGCCCCCGGAATTTGACCACGCCCGTGGTTTCGCCTACACGGCTGCGTCGCTCGCCCCTCCACACATCGCACATGTCGCCATCGCCCATCTCATGTCACGTCCTCGCCGTGTCCCGCGCTGCGCCATGCCACTATTGCATCGCCGCTCTACCTTGCTCTCTCCACCATCCATCCCCCTATCGCCTATAAATGTGTGCTCCCATGAGCCACCCGAGCCTTTGCTGCCATTCTCTCTCCATTCCCCTCTTCTCCAAGCCCAAAATAGAAAGATTCCCCTCGTCGCTCCGAATGCCACGGCCGCACTTCCATCACGCCGCCACCACACCGGTGAGCGCCTCTCCCCTCCGACCGCGTCACGGCGCGTCCAACATCACGAGGAGCAAAAGCCCCCACTCAATTTGAGGATTCCTTCATCAAGCATTTCACCGGCAGCTTCTTCTCCGATTCCGGCCTAAAACCGCCGCCACCTTTGCCGACCGTGATTCATTGTGCCTCCCTCCAATTAGTCTCTTTGTGAGCATCCTCTGGTTTCCCTATACCTTCCCCTACCTCTAATTTGTGCTCTCTTCCTCCCCAGGTCGCCGCCACCGTTGGCCTCCCCGAGCCGTCTGTGGTCGCCGTCGCTGGCCCAACTCCAGTCCCCTCGGCTTTCTCCAACCACTCCGGTAAGCTTCCCACACCCCATGGCTGCTCATGCTTCCGCTTGTTCCTCCTCTACCCCCTCCGGTGCCGCTGCCATGTTTCACTCCAACAGCCGGCCGCCGCTCGCATCCTCCCAACCGCCACAATGCCACCGGAGTTGTGCTAAGACCACCCTCATGGTCGCCTCCCCTCCAGGATTCCATTTTCACCATCCATGGTCGCCGGTGTCACCTCCTCTGTCGGCGCCACCCACGTCGCCGCCGCCTACCCTTGGTCCCCTGCTCCTACTCTCTGTGTTTCTATGTTTGCTTCTCCCTCTCTCACTGAGCCATAGGACTGACCTATAAGAGGTTTAGAGATCCTAACTGGTCATGTGACTGATAGTGGAACCACTCAAATGAATTAACCAGTTTGAAGTTTGAAGCTTGGAGGAATTTTGGTTAGCAGCATTGTAGTTCAGAAAGCATTTTCATTTGCAACATATTTGAACAGAGAGCAAAATCTGAGAATGCTTAAAGATGACAATAGGCTAGTGACATTCTAATACAAGCAGTTAGAAAACTTGTTGATTCGATTAGCTAAGAGTGTTGTGATGACTATTTGATCTCTCAAAGATTTGCTTAACACTTGGGCAATTGATCTAGGAAGAAGTTAGTTAGACAATACTCCCAATAAACAAATTTCTTCTCAATGTTCAAGATGTCTGAACATGAACAGTAAGGAAGGCTAGATGTAGTTGCTAGTAAGCCTTATGACTAAATTCTGGATCACTCAAATGTATTTAACAAATGGATAGTTAAACTAGTGAGAAGGATAATTAATAGTACCTCAATACCAACAAAATCCTTTTGATAAAATGTATGATCAGAGAAGACAATCTAGGATATTTAAAGGTAACAGTAGGCCAATGACATGGATAAAACAAGTAGTTAGAAATTGTATCAATTCAATTAGCCTTTGGGCAATCATTTAACAACAGCAATAAGTATTGAAGATTAGTTATTCAAAACAAGAAAGGAACCTACATATGACAATTGAAAGGTTAACAAATTAGTCAGTAAGTTAATTGGGCAGTAAGCTAAATGGGCATTGTATTTAGCAAATACTCCATAGTCAAAGTAAGAGAAGATTATACTGAAGACATTGGACTCAAGTGAATAAAGGTTATATGGGTGTACCAATAGCCATTTAACTAAAAAGAACCAACTAATAGAAATCAATTATAACATAGATATTAGATGACATGATTTGGTTAACCCTTAGAGTTTTATCTAACAGAGACAAACCCATCTGAAAGATAGGCTTGCCTTCGTATTCATAGTAAGGATCTGCATCAGTGAATTCTGGATCAAATGCACCTGTCTGTGTTGGTTCGTCCTCAGCAATTATACGACAGACGCAAATAATAAATAAATACTTAGTTGTTTTTTGTGCTACTAGGCGTTCATCAGTCAGTTGATTTTCTTGGTCATCAGATTTTAATTTAATAACATTTTTTGGATCCTCGCTAGATTAACACTCCCCAACTGCGGTTGTTCTATTCTGTTCAACTCTAGGATCGAGGTTGCCTATACTTGTGTTTTATCGCACGAAAACAAAATACTACACATACTCACATGCAACTAGGTCTATTCAATTTTACTCATGCAAATATGCCTAATCGATTTTACTCAAGTGTGTATGTATTTAATTAATCTCTAAATAAACTTGGGGTACACATTTGTTACTAATGGATTCTGGACATTCCATTTTAAGGGTGATATTTACCAGGTGTTGTTTAATTTAATTATTCTATCATGATTAAATTATTCTATGCATCAGATTATTTGTCTAATCTAGTGAGTTTTATCGGTGACTAAATTATTTCTAACGTCCCAGATTAATTTTGCACTGATTCCCACTTTTATTTTCTATCGGCCGGTCTACTGCTATTTATCCTCACGTGGCTTATAAATTTGTTTGGTCAACATATATACAGCATCGACACTTACTACTGCTAGATTTACTACTACAAATCCTTACTAGAGTTTACCTCTCTACACCTTACCTAAATCCTAATTTCTACACTTAATCTCTTTCTCTCTTTACCTAATCTCTCCCTCTCTCACCTAATCTCTTTTATCTCCTTCTCATCCATTCGGTCGAAGGCTCTCTGGTCTCCCCTCTCATTCTCTTTTCCCCATTTTCTCATTTCCTTCCTCCCTGGTGCTTTGCTCCTTGCTCTTGGCGCCGCCTTTGGCCGCTCCTCACTCGGCCTGTGACCTGGCCCGCATGCACCGCTCACTCGGACCACCTGCTCCCTGCTCGCTCAGGCCGCTCAGCTCGGCCCACGCCCGACTGCTCCTCTCCCCTGCGCCTCTAGTCCTATCACGGTCACTAGACTGCTGGCTTTGTGGGTTGTGGCCTAGATTTGGCTTCTTCTTCCTTGGATTTGATTTTTTTTTCCCCTTTTCCCTTTTGCTGTTATTTCAGTTTCTATGTTTGGGCTTGATTCTTTTTCTGATGTATGGTTGATTTATGCTCATGCATGATGAAGGTGATGGGGGTGGCTTCCATGGCTAGCTACGGCGGGGCTCGAGGCCTCCCGCACGCTGGGAGTGTGATGGCTGTCGAGCGTGCATAGTTGTGCTGGCGATACACCATCGTTGCCGAGGTATAGTACTCTCCTCTCTACTCCCTATCCTCCCTTGCTCTGTGATGGATTGGGTGGATGTTGTGGTTATTGCCGAATGTGTTCTCTATGCATGGTTCAGCTCACATGTTGTGGTTCGGACTAGGAAAAAATATGAGTTGGGGAAAAAGAACGGATTGTGAATGGAATGGTAGTGATGTTGGCTGTGGTGGTGATGGAGCTTTCTACTAGTTCTTGTCGGCTTGGCTTGGTCGGTCCAATGTTGCCGTGGTCATCCACTTGCGGTAGGGATGGCAATTGTGCCCGATTACCCGCGTACCCGCAGGCGAATACCCTAATGGAGGCAGGTATGGGCGTCTTTCTTTGCCCATAGGTATAAAAACAAGCATAATTTCTTACCCATCGGGTAAACGGGCGCGGGCATGGGTAAGCTCCACCCGTGCCCGCTTCACCCAATACCGCCATCTACAGCGACAGTGGGACCGTGACACTGTAAAACCCTAGCCTCTCGGTCAAGTTCACAGCCTCCCACTACCACCCAGCGCCGCCTCCATCTTTAACGCCACTCCCCCCTCTCCGCTCCCCCTTCCTCCCTCCCGAGAGCAACCCTAGCCACCCGCGCGCCTCCTTCCTCGAAACCTTGTAGAACCATCTCAACCCCCCGCGAATGGTAAGCAAGCAAGCGCCCCTTCTCCACTGCCAAAACCGCGCCACCCACCTTCGGATCTGACATTTTTTCAGCCGGTTGTTTGCTTTCCTAGGATGACTCGGAGAACAACACGCCATCGGCCTTGGCTCATTGGGGTTCGGCCAAGATCGCCGGCCGCCGCCTAACACCACCACCACCACTTGTGCCACTAACCCATCCTCGTGCTCGATTTACGCGGCGGCGGATGGCAGAGGTCGACCCCAACGTGCTTCCCGAGGATGACGGCGCCGTCGCCGGCCGACGAGGAGGAGGACCTCTTCAACGACAATTACCTCGAGTAAGCCAAACAAGACCGAGATAGAGATTTCCAAGATCTAATTTTTAGGGGTTTCGGTGGTTGATAGTTTAGGCCGTGAGATCTGTAAATTGGTAGTTATTTGGATAATTCAATGGTTTTGGTTAGTGGTTTGATCGAGATTGGTGGATTTATTGTTTGCGGTGAAGATTGATCTCGAGGAGTGGGCAAATTGTGGCACTCGAATCTGACGGAATGATCAAATGCTTATCTGGATTTTGTTTTTTGTGTCAAAATTGTTGCTTTGTTGGACTACCATGTATACGTGAACTTTATAACATAGCCGGTATTGATAGTGTTGCGACAATCAAATCATAACCCAACTTGCACTATCGTAGCAACATGATTGCTAACTTGTTCGCGGGTAAACGGGCAAGCCCGCGGGCGACGGGTATCCGCGGGCGACGGGCATGGGCGAGGTTCTTCGCCCGTTGTCCTTCGCGGGCATGCCCGTGGGGGAAAATCGGGGTCGCGAGCATAGGTATGGGCGAGCACTACCCGTACCCACCGCACCCAATTGCCATCCCTAACTAGCGGTCTTGGTCGTCCTCTGCCTTCCTTCACCTCGGGCTCCTTGCCTCCTTGTGGCCATGGGTGTTTGGGGCTGCTGGTTGGCTTTCTTTAGCTTGTTTGCTTGTGCTAGCCTTGTGATGGCAGTGAGCTTGCTTGGGCTTCTTACTCTCAGTTGTGGCTCTTGGTTGTGGCTATTTGTTGAGGACTGAAGTGTGGGCAAGGTGGCTGTGAGATGGGTTTGTTTTTTAGGCTTCAGCTGTGCTTGTGAATGAAGGGCTTTTGTATGGGACTTTGTTGTGGCTGGCTATGGCTTTGCCCCCCTCCTGTGCCCTGCCTATATTGCCCTCACCTCATCCATTCCCCCCTCTAATGTTATTGTTTGGCTGCGTAATAGCTATGGACCAATGGTCCAAGATGCACTATTCGTGGCATTGTCTGTGATTGAGGTAAGTTGGTACAACGTGGGTGTCATATTTTCTATAAATGTCGGGTGATGAAAACCCACTGAAGTGAGATTGTGCCAACTGACCTTGGCCGGTCTGGGAACCTCGATGATCTTCATGCGATCTGACGGTAGTCCTTCTTTTCTTCTAACTCCAATTTATAGTTTTTGGTTTGCTACTAATCTTTTGGTTGTTGGCGGACGATGGAAATGTGGGCAAGGTTTTGGATTGGCTGAGGAAGGGTTCGACATGCTTGCGATATACTGACAAGGGAATGAAAGGCTTTGGTGACCAAGCATGCAAGATTTTATTTTCCTTTTGTAATGTACTCAAAGCTGTAATTGTTTATTTTGATCTGTTGTAAATAATTCTGAGTTTGTATTTAATGTTTTACTTTTGATTTTAAAGGATTCTTGTGATTGACTCTGAGTTATATCGATGTTGTATTTTTGTTGTAATAATTCATATTGTAAATTCTGTTGGTGAACCTATGATAATATAATCTTATATGAAATTGTTTGGCAATGTGTTTGATATCAATCTGAGCTTATGTTTCGTTCTTGTTTAGATGAATTTATTTTACTGCTAATTATTACTTATCGTTGCTTATATTAAGTTAAGTTTTTAGGTTTCTCACATCCTCCCCACCCCCCTAAGAATATTTCGTCCCCGAAATCCGATTCTCACTTGAATAGGTTGGGGTAGGATTCGCGTAGTTCTTCATCTTTCTCCCAGGTAGCTTCACTAACGGAGTAGTTCTTCCACTGAACCTTGCATGAACGTATAGTCCGGTTCCTTAACTTTCGGTCTTCTATAGCCAGGATTTTCACTGGGTGTTCTTCGTATGTTAGATCATCTTGTAGTAATATGTCGAGATTGGTTAAGTGATGTGAGGGCTCCCTCAGGCATTTTCTGAGTTGAGACATGGAATAAGTCGTGAATCCTTGATAGCTGAATCGGTAATTCCAGTTTATATGCTAGGGTGCCTTTACGCTCTAGGATCCGAAATGGTCCGACATACCATGGACTTAGTTTTCCTTTTAATCCGAATCAGTGCACCCTGTGCATAGGTGATACCTTTAGATACACATAATAGCCAACTTCGAATTGTAGGTCTCTTCTATGTTTATCTGCGTAGCTCTTTTAATTTGCCTATTTTGGGCAACTTTGAGACGTTCTCGAATTGGCTGTATTTTCTTGTCATTCTCTCGTACAAGTTCAGGGCCCAATAATGGTCTTTCTCGACTTCATACCAACAGATCGGTGATCTACACTTCCTGTCGTGGAGGGCTTCGTACGGGGTCATTTGAATACTGGATTGATAGCTATTGTTGTATGCAAACTCTACCAAAGCTAGATATTTTTCCCATGAGTCTCCAAAGTTTAGCACACAGACTTGTAGCATGTCCTCCAAGATCTGGTTTACACGCTTAGTCTGGCCATTAGTTTATGGGTGATAGGCCGTGCTGAAATTGAGTTTGGTGCCCAGGGCAGTGTGTAAGCTTTTTCAAAAACCTGAAGTAAATACTGATCCTCTATCCGAGGTGGTGGTCTTTGGTACTCCGTGTAGACTAACTATCCTTTCCATGTAGAGTTCAGCTAGTTTATTAATCAAATATTTGTAGTTGGCGGCAATGAAGTGGGCCGATTTGGTAAGGCGGTCCACGATTACCCAAATTGCATATTTTTTTTAATTGTTAGCGGAAGGCCTATTATGAAATCCATATAGATATCCTCTCATTTCCATTCAGGTATTTTTAAGGGTTTTAGCAATCCTGGTGGGCGTTGGTGCTCAACCTTACCCTTTCGATAGGTGTCACACTGACTTACGTATTCTACTATTTTTCTCTTCATGTTTGCCCACCAAAAGTTTTCTCTTAAATCCCTATACATTTTCATGCTGCCCGGATGTATTGAGTATTGGGTATCATGGGCTTCACTTAATATGGTCTCTTTAATTTGAGAGTGGTCGGGAACACAAATCTGTGCTTCATAGGACTCCGAAATCATCTATGTTGAATTCCGAGGGTTGCCCTGACTTAATCCTTTGGATTTCTTCTTTGATGAAGCGGTCTGAGAGTTGTTGTTCTTGTATTTGGTCACGAAGGGTGGGATGAAATATCATGGCTGAGATAGTAGCTTCGGAGGTAGTAGTCTCCACTTCTATCTTCATTCTGGCCAAGGCTTGAATTAGGTCCAAGGCGTGACTTTCAGCAGAAAGGTGATGGCATTGAGTCTTGCGGCTTAGGGTATCGGCTACCACATTGGCTTTTTCGGGGTAGTAATTTATGGTTAAGTCGTAATCTTTAATTAATTCTAGCCATCGTAATATTTAATTAATTCTAGCCATCTTCTTTGCCTCATATTCAACTCTTTCTTGGTAAAGATGTATTTGAGGTTTTTGTGGTCGTTGTACAATGTGCACTTAGATCCATAGAGATAGTGTCCTCAAATCTTTAGGGCAAACACTACGGCTCCCAATTCGAGATCATGTGTGGGATAATTCATCTCATGGGGCCTCAATTGTCTATAAGCATATGCGATGACTTTCTCATCCTGCATTAACACACATCCTAGTCCATATTTCGAGGCATCGCAATATAACACATAGTCAATTCCGTCTTTAGGTAGCGCTAGGATAGGTACTGTAGTGGTTAAGCGCTGCTTTAATTCCTGGAAGCTCTTCTCACATACTTCCTTCCATACGTACTTCGCGTCTTTCTTCAGGAGTTTCATGAGGGGTGAGGTGATTTGGGAAAAATCCTTTTATGAATCTCTGGTAATATCCCGCGAATCCCAGGAAACTCCAATTCCTATAGTATTCGTTGGGGGCTTCCATGAGGTGACAGTTTTAATTTTGGAAGGATCTACTTCTATTCATCTCCCAGATATGATATGTCCTAGGAATGCCACTTGGTCCAGCCAAAATTCACATTTACTGAATTTGGCAAAAAGTTGGTTTTCTCGGAGGATCTCCAAGGCAATTGTGAGGTGTTGCACATGTTCTTCCTCACTTTTAGAGTAGATTAGGATGCCATCGATGTAGACAATGATGAATTTGTCCAAATACTTCATGAATAATTTATTCATTAGATTCATGAATACCTCAGGGGCATTGGTTATTCCGAAGGGAACTACGGTATACTCATGGTATCCATACCGAGAGACCAAAGTTGTCTTATCAATGTCTGAGGGGTTGACTCTGATCTGATGGTATCTGGATCTTAAGTCAATTTTTGAAAATACACGTGCTCCTTTCAATTGGTCAAAGAGGTCATCTATTCTGGGTAACGGGTATTTGTTCTTTATGGTAACGTTATTCAGCTCCCGGTAATTCATACATAACCTTACTCCTCTGTCTTTCTTCTTTGTGAATAATACCGAGGCTCCCCAAGGTGAAGTATTTTCCCTAATAAAACCCTTGGCTTCAAGTTCGTCCAATTGTTTCTTCAGTTTCACTCATTCCGTGCATTCATTCTATATGGTCTTTTGGAAATTAGCGTTGTTCCCAAATTAGGTTGTTAATAAACTCTACTTCTTTATTTGAGGGCATACCCGGTAGCTCTTCAGGGAATACATCTGGAAAGTCTCTTACTACTGGTATGTCTTTTACTTCCTTTGCTAGAAGGTTGGCCAAGCTGAGGTTAGATGGTTTCGGTCGGGTTCTGATTCCAAGGTATTGTAGGCGTGTCCCGTCGGGCTTTCTGATTGAGGTTTGTTTGGATTCGCGATCTATATTTACCACGTGGGCGGATAACCAGTCTATTCCTAGAATTACTTCTAATCCACTCAAGTTGATTATAAAGAGGTTGGCTAGGAACTTGGTATTGTGAATTATAATGGCTTACTCCTTTCTAATTGACGTCACTTCTAACATTCCAGCAGGTGTATTAACCCCCATAGATTTTTCTAGTGGGTCTGCTATTAGATTATGTTCGGCTAGGAACTTACGAGATATAAAGGAGTGAGTTGCTCCAGGGTCAAACAGAACAGTACCCATGGATGGTGGAATCAACAGCTTACCCGTAATTACATATGTGGCTTCTCCAATTTGCTCTGTGGACACGTGGGTCCGGCGTGCTGGTCCTCCTCTTCCAGCACCTCTCATGACAAGTTGGTTGCCCCTGGGTTGATTCAGCGATTGATCTGTGGTGGTGCTGGGGCAGGTAGTCTTAGCACAAAAGTTGGTTGTGGTGGGGTTCCAGATGTCCTTTGCAGGTGGGGGCATTTGGCCTTACAATGTCCAGACTTCCCACAATGAAAACATGCATTTGTGTCTCTCAAGCAATCCTTCGTCAGGTAGCTTCCTCCACACTTCGCGCATCTCAATGATATTGCAACTGGCTGCTGCTGGGCTATGGGTCTCTGGAAAGATGGATTGAAGGGTCTCGCCTAGGTGGTCCGTATCGAGGTGGTGGTTGTTGCGATATGTGTGGACGAGGTCTATCGGAAGGTGGTGGATGGTGGTCTGTCTTGGCTTTCTTCCTTCGCTCTTCGGTTAGATTGGAGTGCTCATTTTCTAGTATTATGGCTCTATTGACCAAGTCTTGGAATTCGAAGATTTTGTGGATGGATCAAAGCATCTTCAAATAAGGATGCATTCCATCTAGAAATTTTTCTATCTTCTTATCTTCGGTGTCTATGTCAGCTGGAGCATAGCAAGAAAGTTCGTTGAATTGGCTGAGATATTCTATCATCTTTTTCCCTCCTTGGGTTAAGGCTCTAAACTCCCGCTTTTTAGGTTCCATTCATCCTATGGGCACATGGGTTTCTGAAAAACGCAGTTTAAATTCGGCCCAGGTAATAGGTTGCTCACTGACACGGTTGCGGTTGTAATTAAGCCACCACGTAGCTGCTGGTCCGGTCAATTGGTGTGATGCATACCGAACTTTCTCTGCATCGGAGCATCCTACGGTATCAAGTTTCTTCTCTATCTCCATTAGCCAATCGCTTGCGTCTAGTGGGTTAGCTACTTTGGCAAAAGTGGGAGGGCGAGTTTGGAGAAAATCACCCAAACTTACCCCTCGAGCTAGCTGTGAGGTGGTAGGTGCTACTCGGATTAACAGAGTTTTCATAAAGCGGTTTGATTGTCCTATGCTTCTTTTCTAGAGTTTTCTAGGAATTTGAGAACGTCTGTCATTACTCATAGAGGATCTGTTGCTCCTGTGGGTGGTGGGTGGTTGGCTGCTGGTATTGTGGTAGCTCGGGGTTGGTGGGCGTTGTCCCTTGAAGATCTACTGGTGGGTTTTCTGTTGATCTGTCCCACGGCAAGAGTCCTAATCTTAGTCTCAAGCCTCGTTCCTCGTTTCCATGACCTTCCATCCTATGGGGGAGGTGTTAATAAATTGTTCAAATTAGCATTTGGACTTATAACATTTTATTTTGAGGAGTCTTTCTGTTGGTTATACTAATTTCTAGTTTCTTCAGTAGTAATTTGTGGTAAGGGAGATAGTATCATATGTATCTGGCAAAAGTTAACCCTTGGGTGAGTTGTGTTAGGCCATATACAACGGATGAATAACACCAAGAAACAATGAGAGGCAAAAAGATCCAAGTCCTACACTATCTAAGTCTCTCGTGCTCAGTTCACGCTCGAGATCCTGTTCTCGAGACCACCCAAAATCACAAGTTTGGGACTACTCAGAGCTTGCCTCTGAGTGCGACCTATACTACCCTAAATCCACGCGCCAAGGTATGTTCGAGATCTGGCTCGAGTCCACCCAAACCATATGTTTGGGACTGCTCAGGGTTCATTCCTGAGTATATCCAAGACTCCATTCCTAGGTATGCCAAAGCTACACACTCGGGAGTGTTACGAACCACTCGTTCGGGAAATCTGGTATTTAGAAATGAGGTAAGTCACCTTTTTATGCTGTCAACCTTTCTTTGCTTTCTTTTATTATACTTGCTTTATTTAGGAATGTTGACGAATCATTTTGGTTATACAGATGAAGAGGTAAGGAATCCTATGGGTATGGTCCATACTTATCCAGAAATGGAAAAAGACAGGTCCATGCCAGAATTCTAACTCCATGCCTCTAGTCCAAGCACTATAATCTATAATCCTACACTAATATCTTATCTCCTACATTTTTAAGCAATCTATCCTAGGTCGAGCTACCAACTTGACATCTTACTAGCATGAGATAACAACACAAGTTTTGCGACAACAACAAGCTGACCAGAATACAAGTACCGCATCAAATACATCGAACAAACTCTCATGCTAATACTAGACTACTCAAGACTCGAACGGACTAAGGGCTCACTGGCACTAACTCCTCTGGGTCACTCTCCTCCTCTTCCTATAGTCCCTAACCAGTACTAGCTCCCCCTCCGGCTGTGTGACTACTACTGGGATCTCTGAAGTAGGTGCGGTAAATCTCCTCTAAAATGGAGGTGTCTCGGGCTAGGTCTAGGTGCACGGTAATACGGGGACCATGGAGCTCAGGTCTCAAACGGTGGGGAAGTGGGTAATCTGGCGTCCGTGGTACCACAAATTACTTTATTGATAGAAGCAACAATACATCGCTCGTCATGGCAAATGACAGAGTACTCTACTCCGCCATGATCACCAAGTACATAGAGGAGAAGAGCAAGAAGAGTGAGATGCACCGGGCATTTAAGATGGGCACAAGGGAGCTTCGCTTTGAGATCATGTGCAGGGGTAAAGGACGCCACAGGACGAATCGCGAGAGGATCACCCACGAGTGAACGCTACATCGCACTAGTTACAAATGCACTTACAACAAGCCCCTTCTTCTGCATAGGCTCTGCTCTAATGTCATGGCCGCATGTTCGACGATGGCGTGGCATCTCGACTAGTACCTCTCTCACTATTTCAATAAGGAGGAGGTGATGCAAACCTGGAGTACATAGATGTATGGTTATAGCATGGTTGGCTATTTCACTAGCCATCCGACCTGGGAGCAACTTATCTGGGCGTGGACATTTATAAGCTAAAGGGAAAGGTTGGTGGCGATAGGTACGATGCATCAGAAACGACATGGATGAAGCAGAAGCGGGCGTCGTATGAAGAAGTGCTCCATTTGCCGAGAGTCTGGGCACACCTTCAAGAAATGCTCTGCGAGAAATCCACAGGACGAAAGAGACATTGGCAATCCGGACGTCGCCGCGGGGACCTCATCCGACCGCCCCACTCGAGACGGTCCACATGGTGGACATTGAGGTTGCGACCACGAGAAAGGTTCATCCTACTGAAATATGTGATGCACTTTGATTTGTCGAAATAAGTTGTTCTTAATGTTATGTAATGTCATTGTGATTTGTCGACAAAATATGTTATGACGTTGTGCAGAATGTTATGTAACATCTGTGTGATTTGTCGACAAAATATGTGCTCGAAAATAGTCAACAAAAAAGCAGAATAGGAAGCTCCCTATCGCGAGTTGAATTGATGTCAGGTCCCTGTCGCTATTTGAATTAGCAACAGAGATCTGTCAAAAATTCAACTGACCACATGGAGCTCTCAGGCACCTAATTTTGTAAATTTTGTTTAGACTATTTATTTTTGTAATTATCTTTTAGATTAATATTTTATTAAAAATTTTGTTTGAGGCGATGCTTCCTTCACTTCACTGACGTACAGGCCCCACAGACCAGTCACACAGTATTCGCGCGCGCAGCAGTCACGCAACTTTCTTTGCCTTCGGGCTGGCCGGGCTGGACCATCCAGATCTGGGCCTGATGACCTGAGATTGTAGGATACGGCCATATAAGGTAAGTAGGGTCTTCTAGTTCTGGTTCGCCCTCCCTTCTTCTCCTCCGCTGCCGCCGCCACCTCCTCGCTTCTCCTCGGATCTGCATAGCATAGGCAGCCTCGCCCACCCTAGCGCGCACCATGGTGAGGTTTTCTTCGTCTCCCCGCCACAAAGATATCTTGCGTGGATGGCTCGCTCTTTCGCTCGTAACGGTGGCTCGTGCGGCGGATGCGTGGTGTGATTGATTCGTTCTTTTGCTCGTGTTGCTGTTCCCACAGCCGAAGCAGATCCACGAGATCAAGGACTTCCTGCTGACGGCGCGGCGGAAGGACGCGCGGTCGGTGCGGATCAAGAGGACCAGGGACGCCGTCAAGTTCAAGGTGCGCTGCTCCAGGTACCTCTACACCCTCTGCGTCTTCGACGCCGACAAGGCCAACAAGCTCAAGCAGTCGCTCCCGCCAGGTCCGTACGCACTTCTTGCATCGGCTTCCCTTTCGTTTCGTGGCCGGTTGCGCCATTTAGAATCCGACCAATTTGACCCGAGACGCTTGATTGCTTACAAATGTCCCAGCTGGTTCTTGCGGTCTTGCCTGCTGTGTAGCCTGTGCACAATATAGATGTGGGGAACCATGCCTCGAGTTTAAGTCTGGAATGTGGCAGTGTGTAGTACGCGCGACTTGTTTCATTATTGGCGGTGTTCTCAATTAGGCATATTAGGATGTTACTGTTGCATGCAAAATCCTGCCAGTGTCATGATTTAGTATATTTTACATGCGCTTGTCGAAACAAATTGTTCATGCTTTGGATTTGAGCAGTGGATTGACACTGAGGTGTGTACTGGCTCGATATATGCATTGTGAAATTTTGGTTTAATCGGAAATGCTATTTGCAGTGGTGGGTGCCCTATAAGTTCAGATAGTCTGAAACATTCCGTGCAACGATACGGACAAGTAAAAATTCTAAGATAATCGTAGACGTCGTACTCTATGATACAAACAATCGAACTTCCTATACAATTAGATGCAAACATCTTTCCACTCTTATGGCCTACAAATGTCACCACTAACCACTCACCACCAGTTATTGGGGAATCATGCACTACAGTACGACTGCATAAAAGATGATAACACATCCTCAGGTCTAATAATACCTTTGTTAGTTCTAATTTGCACTGTTTGTTGTGATATTATGACTGCATAAGGCCTACATAACCTTGCCAATCTCATAGCTGCTATCATTTTTTCTGAATAAACTGTCCAAGTTAATGCATTGAGTTGTACATAGCTGCATGTCATACACATAAACCAACCATATATAGTTAACCCTCAAGCTATACATGCTTTACATTAATATTGAGTCATTATGATGTGAGGTCTCTTGTTCCGTGCTTTACTGCTTTTTGTCATTGCCGTGCATCCCCTAAACATTGTTCACACTTCCTGGTTGTCCTTTTGTTTTGCAGGTTTGAGCGTCCAGGAGGTCTAAGTATCAAACCAGTTTGCTTTTTGTAGTAGCTATTCCGTTTGCTCCAGCTTGCTTTAGCATCTATTAGTATGCGAATTATTGCGCCCATTAAGTAAATTCTGATGTTTCAGTTTGAAATGTAATGTTGGTACTTATGTGTTGGACCTGTGAGGCTGTGGTGTGATGTTACTCCTTGCTGGAGAATGGAGATAGTTACTTATCGTATTGTTCCTAAATTGACTGAATCTTTGCACCATTTTTCCTGGTTCGTGGATTGTCTCGTATTTGAAATTATGGTTTGTTTCTCCTGAGATTGTGTTGATGGAGCAGTAAGGATTTTGTGTGGTGTCGGTGGAATCAGTTGAGCCTTCAGGTTCTTCTATATGACAATTGCCAAGTAAATAAATATCTGGGTTCAATACACAAAACTGAGAAAAATTTGCAGACGAGGTACAGAAGTCGTCTGTGGAACAGTGGAAGGGGAGGGTGTTTTACTTGGTGAAGTTTGCATAGCACGTCCTATCGAGGTGCTGCCTCGTCTATGCTCGATCTCTAGCTTAGGCCTGATTTGGAACGCTGAAAAAACGAATAGGATAACCAAATGAATTGGGAAACATGTCAAGTGAAATCCCATGACGAAAGAAAAGTAGAAAACATGGTGGATTCCCATAGTGAAAGAAAAAAAATAGTAAACATAGGATTGTTTAGATGCTACACAGGAATTTGGAGGGGTCCTTAAAAAAGGAATTTGGAGAGGTTAAATTGCTCAATAAATAAAAAAAAAATTTTGTTGAATGAGCCATTCCATAGGACAATTGAGCCATTCCCTGTCGTGGCCCTGATCCCGATTATTCATCTACACAAAGAGTTTTTGGCAAATATAGCACTATTGCCGGGCCTAATAACAAATTTAGTACCCTCATCGTCGTAAAGCTAAAAATGACACCACAGAGCTGTTGGCCGTCGACACGTAGCTAAGTCCCGCCTCCAAAGGGCCGGACTCCACCTCCACCGTACCCCGGGGGCCGGACTTCCCCTCGCGTGCCACGTGTGAAATTCGATCCCCTAGGGGTCGGACCTAGCGTCACATGTGAAGTCCGGTCTCCTAGGGGTCGGACCTAGCGCCATGTGTGAAATCCGATCCCCTAGGGGTCGGACCTAGCGTCACATGTGAAGTCCGGTCCCTTGGGTGTCGGAGGAACCTTGTCGCTTGGGTGCCGGAGCTACCTTGTCGGGTGTTTTATGATTTCATGTGAACCTCCCGGGTGTTTTATGATTTCATGTGAACCTCCCTAGTGTTTTATGATTTCATATGAACCTCAGGCGTTGCAGTCGTCTCCAGAACAGATGTACTCCGACAATAGGTAATGACTACATTAATTACGACTAATTCACTATGACTAAATTAATTACGATTAATTAATTAGAACTTAATTAATTGCGACTAAATTAATTATGACTAATTAACTAAGACTAATTTAATTACGAGTAAATAATAATTAATTAGTTAATTACGACTAAATTAATTACGACTAATTAACTAAGACTAATTTAACTATGAGTAAATAATAATGACTTAATTAATTATGTCTAATTAATTACTACTTAATAGTAATGACTAAATTAATTGTGAGTAATTAATTAGGACTTAATTAATTGTGCCTATATAATTATGACTAATTAATTAAGACTAAATTCATTACGACTAAATTAATAGAGACTAATTAATTACGACTAATTAATTAAGATTAATTTAATTACGAGTAAATAACAATAACTTAATTAATTACGACTAATTAACTACGACTAAATAAATGAAAACTTAATAATAATAACTAAATTAATTAAGAGTAAATAACTACGGCTAATTAATTAGGACTTAATTAATTGTGACTAATTAATTATGACTAATTAACTAAGACTAAATAATAAGGACTAAATTAATTACAACTAATTAACTAAGACTAAATTAATTTAGCACTAATTACATCGTTAATAAAGATAATGCATAGGAGGAAAAAATACTTGCTCCTCATGTCGAACTTTCTATTCTAATACGACCGCTAATCACGGCTCTAAACACTCCTTAATCGGCGGCGAAATCGGAACTCGCTCGCTCACTCTATTCTCTCTGTCTCTCTACGACGAGCGAGAATGAGAATGAGAGCGATCCAGATTTTATAGCCACGCGAGCAAGAAATTTCGACCGACCGCGAAGCGACGGGAGGGAATCTGATTCCCTCCCGTGCGGGCTTTGTTTGCATGCATGGATGTGATGGGACGTGATGGGATAGAGGGAATCAATTGATTCCCCCTCCCCCACGAGGGCATGCGAGGGGTGTAGCCTGTAGGGTCGTGGCGCAACAGCAGGCGACCCCATTCCCTCCCACGCGGCATGCTTTGCATGCACATGAAATTAAAAAAGGTGAAGTGAGATCGTGCCCCAGGGCAATGGAGACAACATCACTGTGCCCTGGGGCACGGATGAGCTAGGTCCGCCCCCCAAGGGCACGGACTTGCTACGTGGTGCGTGGAGGTGTCGTGCGACCCCCTAATGAACAAACGAGAGGAGTCCGGCCCCTTAGGGCACGGTGGAGGTGAAGTTCGCCCCCCAGACCGCCGTCTCTCTCCTTCACCCATTGCTCCCACCATTGGCCCAGAAACACCTAGTGGTCGTCACCTCCACCTCAGTCCCCGCAGCCATCTTCGCGACCATCGTCATTCCCGGCTCTGACTTGCACCTCGGCATCACCAGTGGCTGCGCTGGGGAGCACTTCATCTCTTTCTCCTCCTCCTCCTCGTCTTCTTCTTCCTCCTCTTCTTTCCCGAGCCACGGCGGTGATCTCCACCGCCCCTGTGTCCTTGGTCAGCGACGAAGTGGCGATGGGGAAAGCCACGCCGCCCGCCACCCCCGGCTGTAGCTGTAGCCGCATCACTGCCTCCCTCGATCGTGGCGTAGGGAGTTCGGGAGGAGACGGGGTGGTGAGGAGGAGAGGTGGAGGAGGGTGGGAGAAGAGACGAGAGGTGTGGGGAGGGGGACAATGTGGGGAGTCCGGGAGGAGGCGGGGATGGGGGCAGTCGGATCCAGGGGCCATCGAGAGTCGTTGACGGCTGGCTACAGATGTGAAGAATCTAGACCCGCCATTATGTGTTAATGGAGTTTTGGTTATTAATGACAAATCTATTTTTGAGACTAACACTCTTATTGATATATCTATTGTTTAGTCTCAGCTTGGATATAAAAGGAAAAATCCAAACAGGTATGCATTCATTTTGATAAATCTAATTGTGAGACTAACATGTTTATTGATATACCTATTGCTTAGTCTCAAATTGGATATAAAGGTGAAAATCAAAGAGGTATGCATTCTACATTATATTTCTATATATTGTTGCATTCCTCGGATCCAAAATAAAGGATGAATTCCACCAAAAGTCTAACTTGAATATGTGCATATGTTCTTATTACACATTTGTGTATGCACACATTTAGGGGGAATTCACACTATGTTTTGTGGTTTCATTAGTATTGATCCATATTCTGTTTCCACATATATTAAGGATCTTTACTTTGAAATATATCCTTGAGTATATATAACTTGTGTAGTTAATATATTCATATGAATATATGAGACTTGTGTAGCTCATACATGCTCATATATCCTTTGAGTATATACAACTTGTGTAGTTCATATATACTCATACCAATCTACATTCAATTATTTGTAATTGAAGTGGTTGTCATCAATTACCAAAGAGGGAAAGATTGTGGTATCTTGTCCCACCATTATGAGTTAATGGTATGTTGTGGTAATTAATGACAATCACATTGTGGAACTAACATTTTCCATGAGTTGGATGAATAGGTTGTGTTCCATGAGGATGGAGACTTTGGATGACATCATGAGTTGATTGTCATCAAGTCAAGACTCAGGATGAAGGAAATCATCATGTGTTGATGATGTTCAAGTCAGGATACTAAAGTGAAGAAAAAACATCATGTGTTGATGATATTGAAGAGCTTGGAGTAAAGGATGCATCATGTGTTGATGTGTATCAAGCTCAAGAAGAGGAGATGATCATGAGTTGATCATCAAATCAAAAGAAGACCCATCATGTGTTGATGGAAGTCAAGTAAAGGGTGCATCATGTGTTGATGCATATCAAGACTCGGGATGGAGGATGTCATCATGTGTTGATGAGCATCAAGTCAAGATCCCGAAGCGAAGCTTCATCATGTGTTGATGAGTATTCAAGTCAAGTGGTTGTGCAAGGCAAAGGTATGACTAGCTAGGGCTAAGGATGTGTTCCTAGTCTTTTACCGGTCTCGGTGTTTGGTTGGGAGACCGGATTGCTAGTATAGGTTGCCGTACTATTAAGAGGGGTCTTGTCTAGTAGCTTGAGTCTCATCATGTGTGATTGCTCAATCTTGCTTGCTCTAGCTCTCCGTGGCATGATGCTATTATTTGCGAATGTGTTTTGCAAATAGCCGAGGCTCATGCATTTAATCCTTGTAGCATGTGACTATACTTTGCAAATGTGTTTTGCAAATGGTTGAAGTCCATGTACCTACTCTTTGTGGCATGATCTAAGTTTGCAAATGTGTTTTGCAAATTGTTGGGTTTCATGCATTTTCCCTTGGCATGGTCTAAGATTGCTTGTTGCTAATACTTTGGACTTAGACCATGGTAGTGGCTCTTTGGAGTTGTGCTTTTTGATTTGATAAAATGTGTTTGAGATCAAATCAAACAGGTGGGTTTGTGTAGCCCTCTGAATAAGCTTTCCATAGAGTCCAAGATCACTCAATTCGACATCGGAGTCAAAAGTTATGACCGTTTTTCGAGTGTCTCTGTCTTTGAAATCGAGGCGGATGACCGCCCACATGCTGTGGGACCGACCGCCCTTGTAAGGCCGGTCAACATTTTCGAGGGCGTATTTTTGGTTTTCTTGCTTGAAGGCCCGGATGACCAGGGGTCCGGTCGTCCGGACCTATGAATGGATGGACCGAAATTGCATCTAACGGCTATTTTATAGCCGTTACCTTTATAGGCCGGACCGACCGCCCTATGCTATGATGCGTGGGTTTCCCGATTTTCAATGATTCTCCTCCAACAGCTAGTTTTTGTGTGTGGGCTATAAATACTCATCTTGGTCGGTTGGAGGGCAACCTTTGGCATCCCATTTCACTCTCTTGAGCTAGTGTGAGGTTCTCCTCTCCATTGTGCATATGTTGCACCTTGTGAGCAAGGAGAGAGGTCTCTAGTTGCATGTGTTGCATCTAGAGGTGGATTTCGTATCCACTTGAGCTTGTGCATTAGTTGCGTGATGAGAGTCAAGCAAGAGGCTTGGCTTATTACTCTTGGTGTTTGCCGACACCTAGGCGGCGTGGAGCGTCGTGGACCGGTGATCTTCTCAAGAAGCTTGTGAGAAGGCCGGCGTGTTGTGAAGGTTGGAGCTCACCTACCGGGCGGGAAAGAGCTACCACTAGTAGAATCGAGGTGTTTGGCTTAATTAGTGGAGCCGGTCCAATTAGTTTGGGCTTACCTCAACGTGGATTAGGGAGGCCAAGCAAGTCTCCGATCACCACAGTAAAACATCGCCATGTCAATTGTGGTTTGCATTCTTGTGATTTACATATTGCAATTTATATTCCTTGTATTAAATTGCTTATTTATTGTGTATGAATGCTTGCTTGCTTTGTCTTTGTTCATATTGCTAATTGAATTGATTACAAGTCATATGCTTAATTGTTACTCTTATCATTAGACTTGTATTGTTGGTGCACTTAGGTGAACCTAGTTGATTTAGGCTTTAATTGTGCAAAACCGTATTTGTATTAGCTTCCGCATTAGAAATCGGTTTTAGCCAAAGAAGTTTTTGAAACGCCTATTCACCCCCCTTCTAGTCGGCCTCCTCGATCTTACAAGATGGCAAGGGGACTGGATTCGACGAGGACACTAAATTCGGCGGTCGAAGGTGGGTACGATGCTGATTTGACGACGGCATGGTGTCTCAGATCCAGTCGGGTCTCCCCACCGGCACCAGCGCCACCTGTCGCCGTCCATCGCCCGCCCCTCGCCAGCCGGCTCCAATGGAGACGACGCCCTCTAGATTCAGGCCCACCACTCGGCCATCAGTGCGAAGGGCGGTGGAGAGGAGGTAGAGGTGGAGGAGGAAGAGAAGAGGGGGGTAGTGGCATTGGTGGGAGCGTGGAAGGAGACGAGGGGAGAGGAGAGGCGCGGGGAGGGGACGACATGGGGAGTCTAGGAGGAGGCAGGGGTATGGCCGGGGTATGGCCGGGGGGCGAGGCATAGGTGGACGAGGGTGGGAGGAGGGAGAGAGAGAAGAGAGGAAAAAGGTAAAGCTCAGGAGGAGGAAGGAGATGATTTGGCTGATGAGGTGGCAAAATACGGTGATATGGGTGCTAACATAGATACCACGTCAACAAAACTAGGGTGATTTTGGTCTTAAGGTGTAGACTGAACGGTTTTGAGAGTTGAAGGATGACGTGTGTTCAATTTTATAGTTGAGGGTTGACTTCCGGACTTTTCGAAGAGTTTAGGGTTGTAAAATAATTTTTTTTCCTAATTTGTAATGAAAACAACATAGCATTTGAAATGTGGGACCAACATGTTCAAAGAGGACGCTTGTCTTGCTCGTTGAACTTGCTCTTGTTCGGGATCAACCTCAATCGTGTCTAGTACGCCGGTTTCTAATCAAAGAAAAGTCAAATAACACAAATAAATACCAAACAATTTAAAATAAAATCCAAAAATTACAGCAAAAAAAATGAAAGATCTTGATTGTAGATAAATTTGGAGACAAAAACAAGATCAATCGGAGTTTGTACCAGGGAGAATGGGCCATCGGAACTTTTGCCGAGGGAGAAAATCAAAGAAAAAGAAGATAGAAAATATTGAAAACGGAACGAGCACTGGAAAGGGAAGTACAAGGAGGTCAGCAGGAGTAGGGAGTGTTGCGGGTGCTTGATCTCATCTGGGGAGGCCTTTTATAGGCGCGCGGCTGGGCTAGCTCCGAGCGGGCGCGAGCGAAGCTAGCACGGGTCGGCGGGGGAATCCTGGGGAGACCCAAGGAGAGTTGCAGAGGAGCAGGGATGCAGGGAAAAGTGTTGGTGCGGCAATCGCGCGACATCTCGAAACCTTGGGCGCCGCGGTGTCGCGGGATTCCTGGCGAGGCAGACGCAGGGAGCTCAAGCAGGGCATTTGCACGGTGCTCTAGCGCGGACAGGACGGGGCAAGGCCAGCTTGGCGAGGCGGACGCAGGCGGCTCTGACGTAGAGCATAGGCGAGCGTGTCGAGGCGGAGAAGAGATAGGAGGTGCGGCGAGGCGGGAATCCTTGGCGGGGCAGAGCCTCTGGGGCGGTGCAGCGTCTGGAAAGGAGGGGACGGATCGGGTAGGCGGAGCGCAGCAGCGTTCACAGTGACACTGCGTCGAGCACCTGGCGGTCATGGAGCGTAAACGCGGGGGATAGGAGGAGGGGAACAGAAAGGATGGAACGAGCGCACGGTACTCTAGGAGGCGTCGTGGAATGTGCTGTTAGGCGGGAGACACGGGACGGCGGGGTTCACGGCGCCGATGGCGAGCCGGTGTGGAGACACGGTGTGGCGGGCGCGAGCTGGAGAGCGCTCGGGAGCGGCTGTGCGCGAATGGGGGAGGCGAGGAGGCAAGAGTGGATGACAGGTGGGCCACGGACCCGCATGGCAGAGAGAGGACGTGGAGCCGTACTACAGGATTTACGCTAACGGAATAGTGAAGACGGAAAAAGGGAGACGGCTCGGGAGGGCCATGGAAATGGGCCGGATGTTGATCGGAATATTTGAACAGTAATTGGCCGCGGGTGCAATTCGGCCCGAAAGAATTTAAGTTATTTTCGGAATAATACTAACTGCAGAAATAGATTTACAATTTCTAAAACAAGTAAAACACTTCAAAAAATTTCCAAAACTTCGTAGAGGTATTTTGGAATATTTTGAACCGTAATAAAATATTTTAAAACTTTGAAAATGTTTGGTAAGTCTGTAAAAATTCTTTTAGGCTCTGGGAAAATAAGAAAAGGTATTTAGAAAATCAAGAAAATTTATAATTTCCCTCAAAAACTTAAATGAGGAGTAAAATATATTATTTTTTAGAATTTAAATTTGAGGCTGTTACAATTTCCCACCAGGGAACGGCGAATGGGGCCATTGGCCCCTAATCCTAGGGGAGCATATCTCATGCACATAGTGCGTTTAATGCTATATATTCACACAAGGAATTTCTTGTTTGGGTATCAAACAAGCATAAAAAAATTTTGAAAAAAATTCTAGATGTAGTTGATGGTGTTTTGTTCACCCTTTAAAATTTCAAGTTCAAACTCAATGTATGTTAGAAGAAACAAAAAGAAATTCACTTTCACTATGAATTTCTCTTTTTATTAACTTCCTAGGGGCTCGTTCATTGTTCCAAAGCGTCACATAGGAAAAATAATAATTATATAGGACTAAAGTCCTATGAAATTCCTCCAAAAATCTTGTGTTCCAAACACCCCTTAGTTGTTTTGGTTTGTGAAGTGGTATGATTGAATTGAATTTTGCGGGAATAAATTAAATAGGATTTCTACGAAATGCCCACCATACAGAGAGCTTACAGTTTTTATCTTTACCCCCATGATTTTTGGAATTTACTGCTTAATTGGCACCGTCCGATCCTTATCACTCTTTACGCAGCTGTGCATAGAGGGGAGGGAGCTTCGACCATCCCCAATCCCCTTAGGCTCGCGCCCTCCGCCTCCTCCCCCTCCTGCTCGTCCCTCCTACCCCGCCGACCGGCCGGCTCGCCGCCGCCGTTACTTCCCGCGCCCACGTCGTTTCTGCAACGCGTCGGCTTCCCGCTGGCCATCCTCGCTTCGTCGCCTCCGCAGGCCTTCGCATTTCTGCGCCTTGCCCTCGCTGATGGCCATGGTTTACTGCCCGCCGCTGCTTCTGGCGGCCGCGCTCGCCGCTCCCTACCCCCGTTTCGCCGTTAGCCAAAGGTTCACCCCCAGTCTCTGTCTCCTTCCCTTCTCCCTTTCTTGCCGCCGGTCCTCCTTTCCTGGTGAGTTTGTCTTCTCATACCCCTATGCAAGTATGCAACCGTAGGTTATTATGAAATTGTTGCGACCAAATCGCTTACATAACGTTTGTACCGTGCAAAATTTTGAGTATACCTACAGAAACTTGTTGTTTGTGTTGTGCGCATTAAAACCAATGCTAGTTTGGCTAGAGAAAAATTGGAGTGCTTTATGCTTTAGTTTTCTTATCCTCTGGATGAAACATTGACAGACTTGGATCACCACAGTGCAATTTGCATCCTCTGGGGCGGGAAGCCAGTCAAGCGTTGCGGATAATTCGGAGGCTGTCGAATGGGCCATGCAGGGTAATCTGTTTCCTCCTAGCATTCTTGATTTGTTTCGGTGGGTAAGAGTCAGGCCACTGGGTTGTTTCTTTCGGTTCTTGAATGCTTTGGGTTTAATCGATATGCTTGGAAGTTGGTTACAGATTTCTACTCTTTGCGGAAGGATGTCGAGTTGGCTGTAGAGCGTGTCCATGAAGTCAGGCAGTCTTCCGGTCTGGAACATCTTGAGGAGGAAATCGCTTCACTCGAGAAGAGGTCCGCAGATAGTTCCTTGTGGGATGACCCTTCCAAGGCACAGGAGATACTCGTTGCTCTGACAGAGGCCAAAGAGAGAATCAAGCTTCTCAACGATTTTAAGTTGCAGGTTTGACCCCTTGACAGTCTTATGCACTCAGCACCTGAAATGGTATAGCCGATGCAAAATGTTAGATAACATAATGCTAGGGTTTGGCTATTCACAAGTCTACATGTTATTCATTACTTGAGAAGGTATATATAGACATTTACATGGGCCTCATGGGCTACATGGGCCATATGGGCCGAGAGAGAGAGAGAGAGAGAGAGAATACACAACACACTTAACACCCCTCTTCAAACTCAAGGTGGATCGGGAGGATCTGATGCACTGAGTTTGAATGGATGAAGCCGATGATGCTCTCGAGTTTGAGTTTTAGTGAAGAAATCTGCAACTTGAAACTCCGAGGGAACATACTTGAGGGCGATGGTCGACTGCTGATAATGAGATCGTATGAAAGATGCATCAACACCAATGTGCTTTGTCAGCTCATACTTGACTGGATCACTAACAATATGAATGACACTTGTATTATCACAAAAGAGAGGTGTATGATCATCACAGTGGACACCTAGATCAATCAAGAGCCATCGAAGCCAAATGATCTCTGAAGTGGTAGCAGCAAGAGCTTGAAGCTCAGCCTCTGCACTAGAGCGTGACAATGCAGTGTGCTTCTTGGACTTCCAGGCAATGAGTGAAGTACCAAGAGAAATGCAGTAGCCAGTGATAGATCGGCGATCAGCAGGATCACTCGTCCAAGTGGAGTCAGAGTAAGCGTAGAGCTGAAGCTGACTCGAACTGGCATAGAACAGACGTCTAGACGCAGTCCCTCTCAAGTATCTCAGCACACGAAGAACATGACCATAGTGGACTAAGGTGGGAGCACTGACAAATTGGCTAAGCACATGTTCAGCATGAGCAATGTCTGGCCTGATGACAGTGAGATAAACAAGACTCCCAACGAGCTGACGATAGCGAGAAGGATCTATCAGTGGTACACCGTCTGTAGGTCGAAGCTGTAGGTAAAGCTCCATCGGTGTGGCAGCAGTGCATGTATCAGTCATACCAGAGTGAGCAAGCAGATCCTAAACATAACGATGCTGAGAGAGGTAGTAGCCATCACTATCAGAATAAACTTCAATCCCCAGAAAATAGCTCAATGATCCCAGATCAGACATCATAAATTGTTCACTCAATTTCTTCTTCACAAAAGCCACATAATCCGTGTCATCTCTTGTGATCAACATATCATCTACATATAGGAGAAGTAAAGTACGACCCCGCTGAGAAGTGTGAATAAACAAGGTTGGGTCATGCTCACTTGGAGTAAAACCAGCAGCTCGAATTACAGAACCGAAATGCTCAAACCAAGTATGATGAGCCTGCTTGAGACCATATAGAGCACGCATAAGGCGACAAACATAACATGTAGGAGCCTCAACACCTGGGGGTGGCTGCATATAGACCTCCTCATATAGATCACCATAAAGAAAAGCATTCTTAACATCCATCTGAGATATAATCCATGTGCGTACCGCTGCAACAACAATAAGAGTACGAATTGTGGTCATATGAGCAACTAGAGCAAAAGTCTCATCATAATCTCGACCATAAGCTTGCTGAAAACCTCTTGCAACAAGACGAGCCTTGTATAGCTCTACTGACCCATCTGACTTGTTCTTTACTTTGTACACCCACTTGCAAGTGATAGGAACAGCTCCAGATGGTAGCGAAACAAGATCCCAAGTAGCTGTACTCTCTAATGTTGTGAGCTCCTCTGTCATAGCCTACTGCCACTCAGGTACACTGGCAGCCTCCTGATAGGTAATCGGCTCAACTACTGCACCTGCATGAGAAAAACCCTATCTTTCTGATGCCTGAATAGAAGAATAATCACGTAGGACATATCGTGATGTAGTAGAACGATCGTCAGAGTCAGTAGTACTGGCCGGAGGGTCAAGTGGAGGAGAGGAGGACTGAGGATCAGAAGGAACTCTCTGTCGACGACTATAGTAAAAAGGAAAAGTGGAAATGTCAGAAGGAACATAATGCTAGGGTTTGGCTATTCACAACTCTACATGTTATTCATTACTTGAGAAGGTATATATAGACATTTACATGAGCCTCATGGGCTACACGGGCCATATGGGCCGAGAGAGCGAGAGAGAGAGAATACACAACACACTTAACACAAAAGTGTAATTGTTAATTTATGTTATAGCTGCGTATACTGAAATGTACTATTTTACATTTCTTGTAATAATTATATAATGGTAATGATAGTTCATGAAAAAAAATACAGATTTGCTGCACATATCCATATAGTCATAGATGTTGTGAGTTGGTGAAAGAAGTATGGCAATAAGTGGGTATCAACACTTATTCTTGATCATAGCCTTTGCTACTTTTAGGTTGAAGAAGCAGAGACCATTGTGAAGCTTACCGAGGAGTTAGATTCCATAGATACTGGCCTTCTTCAAGAGGCCTCAATGATTATAAAGGCATTGAATAAGGCACTAGATAACTTTGAGATGACACAGCTTCTTTCTGGACCTTATGACAAGGAAGGTGCTGTAATTAATATTTCTGCAGGCGCTGGTGGCACCGATGCCCAGGTATATGTTCACTGCATTTGCATGCTTTTTATTTATTAAGACTTTTCTAGAACAAAAGGACTTCTTAGTTTAAACTCACTTTATTTTGGCATGATGACTGCTTGTTGGTTAAGCTTGAACTGTTTCTCTTGTTACTTTGGTAGTTAGTTTCAAGGATGGGATCTTATGTATCAGTCATTCGGTCATGTTTCTTTAGAAGAAATTTTAACTTGTACTACTGCCAATCTTGTACTTTTGTTACCAAATATACACCATTGCAATAACTTATACGAATTTTAGTTTTATCTGTCACCATAAAAGGGTGGTCTTGAGACCCTGAAGAAACAGTAACATAGAAAACTAGTGCAGCTATGCATAAAGCAAGTTTGGTTGTTCTCAAAAGTACAAACTATGAACTATGGTTTGATGATGACTTTATTGATGGCTAATCCATACAGTATGTAACTGGTTTGCATGCTGTAAATCAAGATCAGTTACCATTATACTCTATATATGTAGTTATACACTGATCTCATTCTTTTAAAACTTGACTTGATCTTTGCAGGATTGGGCTGACATGTTACTGAGGATGTATGTTAGGTGGGGAGAGAAGCAGCGCTACAAAACAAGAGTGGTAGAGAAATCTCCTGGTGAAGAGGCTGGAATAAAATCAGCAACCATTGAATTAGAGGGGAGATATGCCTATGGGTATCTCTCTGGGGAGAAAGGGACACACAGGATTGTCCGTCAATCTCCATTCAACGCTAAAGGGCTTCGGCAGGTATCTGCATTTTGCGGTTCTACTTTTGTTTTTTTATCAATATTCTTGCAGCTGAAGGGAAAAGACATCTATTCCGTTATTTCTCAATTTTATGCGCAATTTGCTGTTTTTTGCAGACAAGCTTTGCTGGTGTTGAGGTTATGCCTCTTTTACCGGAGGAGTCCATGGATGTAGAAATACCTGAAGAGGACCTGGAGATAAGTTTCACGAGAGCTGGAGGTAAAGGAGGCCAGAATGTGAACAAGGTGGAGACGGCTGTACGAATGGTACATATTCCCACTGGCATTGCGGTTCGTTGCTCTGGTATATACTCAGACTAGCCTGTATCACACCTATTAATTCTTGGGTCCATGCTGTCACATACTTTGAACAAATACGCAATCTGTCATGTTTGGTAGACAGGGAATCTTAGTTTGACATGATATAATCATGAAAAAGCGAAAAATGCAGTAATGAATTGGTGACAATGGAAAATTAATGTGCAAATCTGAATAATGCCCTCTCCAAATTAGCAGAACCTCTTAGTCCTGACTCCTGAGTCCTGAGCATAGTTGATAGGCAATGTTTTGTGAGCTTTTCCCAATGCTAAATTCAATTTGTCACAGAATAAGATATTTATGACTATACATGTAGCTAAGAATAGCATTAAATGCTTTTGAATCAAGAACTGGAGTTAACTGAGTGTTATACAGGATGAAGCTGACATTTGTTTTGCTATCTTTCCCGTGTCAAACTTTGCAGAGGAGAGGACTCAGCTGGCTAACAAAATAAAGGCCCTAAGCCGTCTGAAAGCGAAGCTTCTGGTGATTGCCGAGGAGCAGCGTGCGTCAGAGATCAAGCAGATCCGCGGCGATGCAGTGAAGGCGGAGTGGGGGCAGCAGATACGCAACTATGTTTTCCACCCTTACAAGCTTGTCAAGGACGTCCGGACCGGGTGTGAGACGTCAGACATCACCGGTGTCATGGACGGCGAGCTGGATCCCTTCATCAGAACCTACCTTAAGTACAAGCTCTCTGCTGCTGCAGAGGAACAAATCGTCAACTGATGCTAACATCCACTGTCCAATGCAGTAGTATGAAATTTTGATGCAAAGCTCATCATTGGCTAAGATTGATTCAGCCCTAGCGAAGATATGCGGTTTGTAGGAGCTTTTTCCTCTCATGTTTGTAGTCTTTGTAACCAATCCCTGTAAAGGTTCTGGATATCTATAAAAGCTGGAGTAAGCAAATTGTTTTGAAAGTTTTAACCATAGTTACCGGATTCGCTATAAAACCCCGCGAACCGAACTCGTCAAACCCGAACCAGTTTAGGGTACGGGGTTTGTATTCGCAGTGGAAATTGGAAGAAAAAGTGGCGAACTACGAACCCAAATCCCATACCGCTATTCGGATGAACCGTGTTTCTGGTAACTATGCTTTTAACTAGCGAAACAACTTGATCAGAGCTAGAACTGTGGTATGATTTGAACTGTAGGAACCAAGAAGCCGTGAAGACTAGTTGAGTTTTTTTTTGTATGTCACTAGGATTTAAACTGTTGGGATCAGAACACATGTAGGGTGCCTTCTGATGCTTCTTTCATTTCATTATTTTGCCTGTGATGCACTTTTGGTATGATTGCTGAAATGTAGACCAGCGAAGTTGTTGTGCTTTGAATTTTGCTATAAGAGTCTGACCAAATCAGGTGATTTGGTGGATTTTGTGTGCAAGTTCTGTAAGTGTAGAATGAATATAATTTTACCTTCACTATTGAATTGTCACTCTTAATTTTTGTTCCTGTTATGGCAGGAAAAGTTTGCCTAAATGAGTCCTGTTGTGGACGCGTTTTGGGGCAAAACCTACCACTAGGTCCACTACCACTACCAGGGTCGAGCCAAGCCAGGCCGTGGCGAAGGAAGCAACAGCGCGCGGCAGTAAGGCCTTGCGCGGTATTTTCAGAGGGCACAGGAAGTTTCGTTGAGTTTGTTTAGTTGTTAGCTGCTATCTCTTGATTAGATTTGCTTGTCAGGCCTTAAGCCTTATCTCTTAATTAGTTGAGTTTCTCAGGGGCGCCTACTTATGGAAGAGGCTGCTGAAATAATCAAGTGCCCAAGTTACCGCGGCTTTCAGGGCCTCCTGTCACGGCTCGCCGTGGCCACCAGAGGGAACACAGCCTTCATCTTCTTGGCCATCCCATCCATACTTCTTAGCCGAGGAAATGATGTCATAGATATCCTCTCGAGTGCCGGCCGTGCAGCCCCAACTCCGAGCAGAAGATCAGCGAGCTCCATCTCACGGTTCGTTCCCACAAAGCCACTGATTCTTATCTCTCGAAGCCAGCCATGTTGCAGTTGATCTCTCTGTGCAAAGTCACAGCCTTGCCATGGCTCTGCCGCTTCGGTTTCATCATCATCCTCAAAGATCCATTGAGAGGGGATGATAAATTGTATAGATCATATCAACACAAAGAATTCCAAACATATTTCTTATTTCAGCCTACCTCCGTATAGAGTTCCAACTTCAAATTCAATTTATGTTGGTATGTTGGCAAAATCATAGAAAGTAGCACTCGCAGAACGTGCACACGCGAGCGAGAGAGACGAACTTACGGAGAGAAAGAATACACAGAAGTTTTTTTTTAGCACTCCCACTTCCTAGCGCTACTTTTCTTCTTATTTATAGATTTTCCATATGGCATTTCTAATTCTGAATGAGCTAAATAAGTAAAGGAACTAGCATACTATGAAGGCAAAGATATGGCTTGCAGATCTCTTGCCGCAATCTACACCACCTAGCCTGAGACGGCCATTTACGGGAAGCTGATGGTGTACGTGAATTTTGTACCCAGGGCGTCCAACCACCTTGATGATGTCAGAGCCTCTATAAGCTGGCAAGCATAGCCCGAGCCTGAAAATGGCAACACGGAATATGCTGCCTCGGAGGAGAGACTCACGCATAATTTTGTGCGAAATAAGGGGGCGAAATGGTGGTGGTCGGCCTGCATTGACTATCACTGGTATCTATCAGACCAGCCTCTCGGATTGGAGTCCGACAAGGACGCCGACCCAAGCTCGGATGGTAGCGACGATGACGCACACCATGCCGGTGATCCAACCAAGGGAATTGTGTCATCGGATGTGCCTTACGTGTTATCGAGCCTTGATGATGTCGCAGTGTGTTCGCTCGTACTGCCGCAAGAAGAAGGATCCCACTGGGGGTTTGATGTCGACACTCTCTTAATAGGGCAACACTTCTCTAGCAAGGAGGCCGTGCAACAAGCTATAGTACGGTACGTCTTGTCCATAAGCCATGTGTACTAAGTGCATCGGTCCAATCTCGGACATTACGCAGTAAGGAGCGTAGTGGAAGGCTGCCCTGGCAAGATCAACGCTCATCAAGCAAAGATCTTCGGCCCAGTATTCGCAGTAAGGCCACTATTTTTGCAAAAAAAAAAATTTATACGACGACCATTTCTGTAGATACGAAGCGAAATTGTGCTAATATTGCCAAAAATTGTCAACACACGCGTTCAAGCACAAAAAATGAAATGACTCGGAAAAGATTACAGGCAGATCATTAGCAAAGGGAGTTATTATTCATAATGAACTTCTATTTTTTTTCCTATAACACAGCCTGAGTTAGAACTTGAAATTTCAAAAGAGTGTTACATCACCGCCACGAACTAAAGAGAAGTTCACGGAGGAATTTATGAAGAAGTCCTTAAGCATTGCAAAAAAAAACACACACACACACAAGGAGATAGACCTCACAATTATTTGTAGC
This sequence comes from Phyllostachys edulis, assembly GCA_036346405.1. Taxonomy (NCBI): domain Eukaryota; kingdom Viridiplantae; phylum Streptophyta; class Magnoliopsida; order Poales; family Poaceae; genus Phyllostachys; species Phyllostachys edulis. The sequence continues at coordinate 194,620 of JAYEVD010000716.1, read as the reverse complement.
TTTATAATAAACTTCACATGTCTCGAATTCTGACCTCACCACTGGTTAATTAACTTATGTATGCCAGTGCATACGAGTGTGCATACACACACTTACCGGAAGCATAAGATCATGTGGATGCAACCTTGAAAACTGGGCATTGTTCACAAGTCAATGCGAAGCAGAGTTCGGTTGGGGCATCGCCTGAGGAAGGAGAAGACACTTGGACAAACGGGACAGCCGATGGATCGCAGAGTCGCGACTACCCACAGGGAGAGTACCTTGATATTAGGAAGCCGTGGTACGTATCCGATCAATTCCTGAGCACGTGTTTAAGTGGTGAGCTAGCTAGCTTAAAAATTTCAGAACACAAACTTAAATATATGTACAAACCTCTCGAGCTAGCATGGACGGGTGGTATAGTCTGGGATGTCAATGCAAACAACGAGCTGGTCGGCGCAAGAGCGCATCTCCGGGAACTGCACGGCGCTGGTCGACCACCACTCTTCCCCGGGCAAATAGAAGCAGAGACCAGGCAGCCGACGGACGCATCGAACATCGGTTTGGAAGTTGAGCTGCTTTGGGGCGCCGCCGGACCAGCTGATCTCCTCCAGCCTCGGCACTGAAATCTCAACCACGGTGTCGATGCCCCACCGCGCCAAACAATCGAAGCAGTGGCGCACGACCAGCACCCGGAGCCTGGCAGCCACCACGTGCAGCCTGGTAAGGTATTCGACGCGGTCAACCTCTGGCTCCTCGAGCATGTCCGTGTGGAGCACCAGCGGCCACCGGGCTGGCTTTCCGCTCACCTTGCTAAGGCGCAGCTTCCTCAGCCAGGGGCACCACAATGACAAGAACTCGCCGAGGGGGCGCGCGCCTTCCTGAAGACGCACATTTGAGAGGCTCAGCTCCGTCAACCTGCCGAACACCGCCAGTTCGCCGGGCTCCGGGAGGACGAGCCCCGCGTTTCCGAAGATGGAACCACTCAAGCTCAGGCTCATCGCCTGCGGGGGAGAACAAACCGACCCAGGCTGTACGGCGCCGTCACCAAGGCGCGGATGGATCCGACGACGCGCTCCATGGCTTCGCGGAGCCACGAGGCAGTGTCAGGGCCGAGGTTCGACTGGCAACCGATCGTCACGTTGAGCGACGGGATGTCGGGCGCGCCGTACCGTGCGAGCACCGCGCCGGCGAAGCCGAGGAACCGGTCTTGGTGCTGCTCGTCGGAAATGTTGAGGGCGGGGGCGTGAGTCCAGACGCCCCGCCATCTCCTCGAGAGAACGGACGAGCGCACCGCGTCCAAGGCTGGCAGGAAGGAGAGGATGTGCTCTAGCATGCCGTCGGGGAGGTCGCTGTTCCTATCAACGCCGCCGGCGGCGGCAAGGGGAAGTTCCAGGTTTCCATCCATCGCACGTCCCTCGATGGCTGGTGTTTGTTCCGTCGTGAAGAGCCCCGCGATCTGGATTTATCTGGGCGAATTTCAGGTTTTCAAGGGCATTTCATCAGATATTTCACCTTTAAATCATTCACATGTTCATCTAAAAAATCAATTACATAATTTCTCACTCAAAATTTCAAATTTTGAGCCATTAGATCATGCCCATGATAATTGGATACACCGAGCACCAGCCTTAGATTTACGCTGAACTACTTTTCTTATGTTACCCGGGCTTGGTTAGATCTTCCCCGTACATGAGTAGTAAAAATACTATCACACGAGAACTTTGTTTTAGAGTAAAACACACGAGGACTTTTGACAAGTGAGCACGCGAAAATAAAAAGGAAAAAAAAATACAAGGACTTTGGGAGAGAGAGTTTGGCGGGCTGGGCTGGAACTTGGACAGCCCACGTAAGAGGACGCAGGCCTCATTATGTCAGGGAATGTTTTCCGCCCATGTTACAGTCTATTAGTAAATATTGGCGAGTTTGAGTGACTAAACATCAGGCCCGACGTGCAGCCTAGGATGGCAATCGGGCAATCGGATGCGGCGGACAGGTAGTGCTCGTTTATACTTATGCGTGTGACCTTGATTTTTCCTCATAAACATGTTCGCGAAAGACGACGAGCGAAGAACCTCGTCTATGCCCGTTGCCCATGGACATGCCCATGTACCATAAACAATGCATCACATTCACACACCAACTATCAACTAATGAAATGCAAATCCACCATCAACTAAAACTAAAACTAATGAAAGGAGAGGCCTACTCAACTGAAAGTATGTCAACTAATAAACCAAAAGAACAAAATGAGAGGCCTACTCAATTTAGATCAACAATGCATCACATTCACACATCAACGGTGCATCACACATTCAACAACTAATCAAGTTCATCACACATCAAGTTCAACAAGACAACTAATCAAGTTCAACAAATAAAATGGAAATACAAACTGACATAGTTTATCACACATAAACAAATTAAGCTTGCAACAAGAGTAGAACAAATGAAAATGGTTCAATTTCAACGGTTCAACAAATAGATGAAGAACATGTCCATAAACCGGTTTGCTAATCAGAGTCGACGATCGAGATTGAACAACAATCTTTAAGCTCCTCTTCAATGTCTTCAAGGCACGTCCATAAACCCTCAACTCGTCCTTCACCTGAAAAATAAACATTGCATTACATCACTAGCTTCCAATCACATAGAAAATTTGAAATATTTACATTACTAGTTGCATACCTTTAAGGTCATTTCGAAGCCAACTTTGTGAGCACACATCAATGCCTCCAATGTAGCAAGAATGAGATGACAGCGATATTCACTTAACACTCTACCACCAATGCTAAAAGTTGATTCAGAAGCTACTGTTTTTATTAGAATAGCCAAGATATCACAGGCAATCATCCACAATGCAGGATAACGTGTCCCAGCCACCTTCCACCAACCTAGTATATCAAATTCCTCTTCTACGCAAGGAAGAGTTTCTTCTTCCAAATAGCGATCCAGCACACTTTTGGTCTTTACCGCACCAGTATTTTTCTTACTAGTAGCTAGTGTTTTAAATATTGAAAGCACCTCATTAGCACCAATTGCAGCACTAGGAGTCTAGATGATGTAGCCATACCCTCTTCTTCACTATGCGCTTGGTACTCATTCATCAACTCACATAAGCAATTCTAACTCTTTGTAACATTCTCTTCAGAGTTTTCTTCACCAAAGATAGCATGCATGTAACATTGTCATTTTTCCATATGGATCAAGAATAATAGCAATAGCCATCAAACCATGAATATCAGATCAATACTCGTCAAAAAAATTTACCATCTCAACAGACATAGCCTAAATTATTGGATCTCCACATCCTAGCCATTTATTCATATGCATTTTGATCTCACATATCTTTGGGAAGAAGATGTTAGCTATTACATATTTAGTTCCAGAAAATATTTCAGTGAGTTCATAGAAGAGGCTTAATTTTTCACAAACAGTTGAGGCGGCGACCGGGTGTTGAGGAGGCGGACAAGCGTTGAGGAGGGGTGGCGGCCAAGTGTTGAGGAGGCGGTTGGGTGTTGACTGTTGAGGGCTTGAGGCCCTTGAGGAGGCGACCGAGCGGGAGGAGGGGTGGCGGCTGGGCATGAGGAGGGGGCCAAGTGTTGAGGAGGAGGTTGGGCGGGAGGAGGCGACCGAGCATTGAGGAGGGGCGGCGGCCAGGTGTTAAGGAGGAGGCCGGCGTTGCGGAGGGCTGGCGGCCAGGAGTTGAGGAGGTGGCCAGGCATTGAGGAGGGGTGGTGGCCTGGCGTTGAGGAGGCGGCCGGGCGTTGAGGAGGGGCGACAGCTAGGGGTGATAATGGACTAAAACCCAACCCAAACCCACCCCAACCCACTTTTATGCAGCATGTCAACCCAACCCAAACCAACCCACTACTCCACCTTCAAAACCCAACCCAACCCAACCCACATACAACTTCAACCCAACCCAATTCTCTCAATATGGGTTCAACCCGTTTTCAACCCAAATTACAAGAAAACAATACACTGGCAAATATCTTCTAAAATGTCCTTGTATTGAGGCAATTCTGACAAGGATGAGCAAGATCCTGGCGAGGTTGAAGGCTCAATGCTGGGGCTCCAAAGTTATTGGGATGCTTCTTATTCAGAAGATCTTGCAAATTTTGAGGAACATGGGCATGCTGGAGAAATATGGTGACCACATCTGTCCTTTTTTTCGATATAAAAAACCTCAAACTAAGTAAATAAGAAGTGACATGGTGTCATTTCGACTGCTGCAACAAAGCCCAAGTTATCGACGCTAATTGGTTTCATGATGTAATTGCTGATATTATTTAAACTTCGAACAGTGAAACTATGGCAATGTCAGCTTAAAATTGTTTCTAAATGAATACATCGTTTTAATACTAACAAATAATTTGCACTATACAAATTGCCAGACATAATCTCCAGAAAGAATTCCTTACAAGAAGCCAATCCTGTCCAGATTCAGGAGGCATTGAGGAACTTGGCATGTGATATTGTTAAAACTCAAGTCCCTGAGCCAATAAGACATATAGTGAAAAGCATGTCACACACAAGACATCCAAAGAAGTCAGGTTACTTTTAAAGGACAACGAAGAGCTCCCATTTACAATATCACCAATCTGTTTGCACCATGAGCATTTAGAGAATCAGTTTGCATGACAAGCCTGACCTTCTCAACCATCAAGGAACTAGTGTGACAGCAGAACAAAACACAAGCTTGTCAATTTGGTTAGATTAGACAGACTTGTTGGGATCGGACCTTGAAAAGAATTTCCTTGGAACCTCCTACAAGTTCATATTTTTAATTAGTACTACAAATGGAGAAGGCAGATCCATTTAAACATGTGAAAAAGTAAGCTCCTGCGAGCTTGCAGAGCATGCGACTGTTGCTGTCGGGGTATGAATAACCTGAGTGGATACGTACTTGTTTGAGAAATGCATCCTCAACAGGTAGGGCTTGAGAAAATGGGTGACTCTAGCAGCCCTTTCTGGTGGAGGGATCACCATAGTTGCTGGGTTCTCTGCCGCAAGTTGACAAGCAAAAAGGAAGTTTTAGCTAGTTGCAACATACATACAGATGTTCAAAACCAAAGCACAGAAGTGAACAACACAACAGTGATGTGCAAACCAATCTGATTCATTAGCTGAGGATGTTCAAAACCAGGACACAAACAGTACAATGAAAAGCAATATTTAGGCAATGCTAATCGAGGAATAAATAGGTTTTCATCCCAGATCTAGACATAAGGAAGATACACATGACATAGTTACATGCTTAAAGAAAACAAACAAAACCATAGTCAATATACCCTCTTAACTAATGAAATTGCCTGGGAAGTAGATTCTTGACCTGATATTGCAACTATTTTACGATAATCGTGACAGACAGAGATGCACTAAAAAACTATATTGACATTTCGCTTACATTACATGCTAGCCAAGAAGCTCTGATCTGTACAGCCATAGTTCTGCTTTCAGCGAATGAATGAGCCATCGAGCTATGAGAACAGTATTCCAATCATACATACAGACACGCTCGGGGTACATGCACACAGACACATCTAGCTCCAATATGCTAGCACTAGTGGTACTCGATCGATCGTCGGTCTGATGCATGCAAAATATATATATATATATATATATATATATATATATATATATATATATATATATATATATATATATCTATCTGTGTGTGTGTACCAAAAAGTGCATGCGTGTAATTAATTGATCATGGCTTAATTTTGATGCAAACTAATCATGCATATATATCTATTACATTGATGCAAACAAAATCAAATGGTACTACCTGTCTCTTTGAGCTACCACCATCCGTTGATCTATGTTCCAACACAATCTGCATCTGCAAGGCACAAAGCATAAGTAAAATATAAGCACAAAGTTCTAGTAAAGTGACAATAAAGAATATTTATTATACCTATGTTAGTCTAGTGATACTGCAAGGAAATTAACCAGTGCATAAATAAAGAATGATGATGAGAATGCTAACAAGTACAGGTGTGATGTAGGTCTCCTATCTGCTGAAAATGCTTTTGTTGCCTCTTCGAAAGCTCCAAGAAAAGCTGCGATTGCCTTGGCGTTTGCCCATTCTTCATTAGTTGGTGAAGGTTCCAATTGTTCCTCAGCATATCTATTCAAGATAGCTTTGTATTTCAACGCTTCTGCAATCATTTCATATGTTGAATTCCAGCGATTTGGGACATCAAGAGTTAGTCCAAACTTCATAGGAAGACCCATCCTATTTGCAATTGCATTGAAAGTCTGAATACGTGCAGGTGATGAATTAATATGCCTAACCAAATCATGTATCAATTCTAATGCCACATGAATTGGTCTAATGCCATCTTGAACCAATATATTCAGTATATGCGCACAACAGCATACTTAAATCTGACCAAGAACCAACAGCATACTTAAATCTGACCAAGCAAGCAAGCACGAAATCGATAAATAAACGCAGAACCGAAGCAGATCAAGATTCCGGGACAGATACCTGAGGGATGCAACCAAGCTCAAGAAGAAGTGGGCCGAGGATGAAGTCGCGAGATCGGGACTCGGGGAGGGGAGGAAGGGCGGCGGCGGCGAAGTCGCGAGGTCGAGACTCAGGGAGGGAAGGAAGGGCGGCGGCGGCGAAATCGCGAGGTCGGGACTCGGGGAGGGGAGTGTAAGATCGAGGTGGCCGACTAGAGGGGGGTGAATAGGCGTTTTAAAAACTTCTTTGGCTAAAACCGATTTCTAATGCGGAAGCTAAATAAATACGGTTTTGCACAATTAAAGCCTAAAACAACTAGGTTCAACTAAGTGCACCAACAAAACAAGTCTATAGACAAAAGGCAATTAAGCAAGGACTTGTAAGCTATTTCAATTCTAGCAATGATGAATAGCACAAAGAACTATTGCAATCATACACAAAGGATAAGCAATTTAATACAAGGTATATAAATTTCACAATGTAAAGCAAGCATTCATACACAATGAAAGTAAGTGCAATAGTGAGACACAAGAAATCAAACCACAATTGACACGGCGATGTTTTACCGTGGTGATCGAAGACTTGCCGGTCTCCCCAAATCCACGTTGAGGGAAACCCAAACCAATTGGGCCGGCTCCACGAATTAAGCCTTCCTCCGAGGTATCAACACCTCGCTCCACTAGGGTTTCTCTTACTCCACTCCGGAGATGGCGAGCACCAAGCCACTCACAAACACCGGGCCTTCTCACAAGCTTCACTTGAGAAGATCACCGGACCACGACGCCTCCACGCCGTCTAGGTGTCGGCAAACACCAAGAGTAACAAGTCTCCAACGCTCACTTGAACCAATCAAGTGTCTAAGCTCATATGGATACTAAATCCACTACCTAAGGCAACACATGCACTTAGGGTTTGCTCTCAATCACTCACTAAGTGCAACACATGCACAAAGGAAGAGAGGGCTTGCTCTAGCTCAAAGGAATGTCTAAGGAACTTGCAACACATGCAAAGTCCTCCACAATATCACCAGCACCCTTCCACACACGGCCAAGGTGGGTATATATAGCCCACACAAACAAACTAGCCGTTGGAAGCAAAGTCCCAGAAAATAACGGGACAATCGGTACTACCGCCGTTGAACGGCCGGTACTACCGCACACAGTGTAACGGCTATAAAACTAGCCGTTGCAAAGAGCTCCGGAACTACCTCCAACACATACGCGGTAGTTCCGCTCAACGGTAATACCGCACAAAGCATTGCGGTACTACCGCGCAACCATGAGTGCAACTCATGCTCACGAAATCGGCTAAGGACCAAAATGCATCGGTTCTGGAAAATACGTACCGCCAACACAGGAACGGTAGTTCCGCAACCCGGTCGTACCGCTCACAAAGAGCCGGTACTACCGCGCTACTCCAGAGCGATTCAAGTTCAAAATGCATCGCTACTGGAAATTCCATACCGCACACAAAACGCCGGTCCTACCGACATGCGGTAGTACCGCGCACACAGCGCTGGTATTACCGCTCCGCTCGCGTGCAGATCATCACATGATCATGACACGTGGATGACTGGGATCAAAAGGGCTGTTTGGACCGAGGGTTTTAATCGTTGGATTCAAGACCCGTTCAGACGGTCCGAACGCTCACGCTAATCTGGACCGTTAGATCAAGATCTAACACCTCATGCACGGTGCTCCGAACGTCCTCCGGTAGTACCGCAAAAACACTGCCGGTACTACCTCTCTACGGTAGTTCCGCAAAATACATGCCGGTACTACCGAATTTCAACAGAGAGCAAAGTTTGCATTCGTTTCAACTCAATTTTGCAAAACATATTTGCCAAATTGATACGTGATGCAAACACAAGACAAAGGCATGATTCTCAACAAGTTGCAAAACACATTTGCCAACTTTTAGAATCAATGCCACAAGGAATAAGGTACATGGACTTAAACAATTTGCAAAACACATTCGCAAACTAAGTCACATGCTACAAGGACTGAACATGAGCCACAACTATTTGTAAAACACATTCACAAATATTGGCAACATGTTAAACAAGGATAAGGTACATGGACTACAATTATTTGCAAAACACATTTGCAAACTAGTCACATGCTACAACAAATAAGCACTTAGCTTAAACTATTTGCAGAACACATCCGCAAATAGCAACATCCCTTAAAGAGCATAGAGCAACCAAGATGAGCTATCAACACATGACTAACTCAAGCTACTAGTCAAGGACCCCTCTTAATAGTACGGCAACCTATACTAGCAATCCGGTCTTCCAACCAAACACCAAGACCGGTAAAAGACTAGGAACAAATCCTTAGCCCTAGCTAGTCATACCTTTTCCTTTAGCAACTTCTTGAAGCTTGATGACGCACATCCTTGCTTCAACTCCGGGTTCTTGACTTGATGTTCATCAACTCATGATGACATCCTTTTCTTGCCTTTCATCAACACATGATGAAGCTTCTCTTGTCTTGATGATCAACACATGATCATCTCCTTTTCATGATCATCATCGATACACGATGATTTCCTTTGTCTTTGAACTTGATGCACATCAACGCATGATGCATCCTTTACACCAAGCTCTTGACTTGATGGACATCAACATATGATGTCATCCCAAATCATCATCCACAAGGAACATAACCTATTTCATCCAACTCATAGAAAATGTTAGTTCCAATAATATGATTATCATTAATTACCACACCATACCATTTACTCATAATGGTTTAGGACAAGATATCGCAATCTTTCCCTCTTTGGCAATTTATGATAATCACTTCAATAGCAAATAAATGAATATAGATTGGTATGAGTATGTATAACTACACAAGTTGCATATACTCATATGAATATATATAACTACAAAAGTTATATATATACTCAAGGGATATATGAGCACACATGTCTCATATACACTCATGAATATATTAACTGCACAAGTTATATATATTCAAGGATATGTGAGTGCACAAGAACTACACAAGTTATGCCATACTCACATACAAGTATATTTGGACTACACAAGTGCTATATACTCACAAGAATATGTTAACTACACAAGTTAAATGTATTCGAGGATATGTGAATTATAATGTCGAAATACATACCTCCTTGATTTTCACCTTTATATCCAAATGAGACTAAACATGATATAACAAATAGAAGAGTTAGTCTCACGATTAGGTTTATCATTAATCACCAAAACATCATTAACACATAATGGCGGGTCTAGATTCTTCAATCTCCCCCTTTTTGGTGATTGATGACAAACCCCATATAAATATCAACATTTGGATATAAATCAATCATATGATAAGAATGAGTGTATTTAAATGACATGATGTGAAAATTGAAACCTAATTGAAACCTTTGTTCTCCCATTGTTCTTCCCTTTTGGTATTTGGTAAATTCATCCAAATGTAGTTCCCAATGTAGCTCATACAAATTTTCCCACATAAATTCTCCCCCTTTTGGCATTAATCACCGAAAAGAGATTAAAAAAAATAATCCAAGAGGAGCCTCTGCAAAAACTTATGAGCTAGACAAAAGATTTCATTGTAAATTGAGTAGAGAAATATTTCTCCAACCAATCTCCATAGAGGTGAAAACTCTCCCTAAATATATGCATAGTGGGATGTGAATTAAAGATGATGCATATGTAGAGATTTTAAGAAAATTGACGGAGTTTCCTCTATAAAATGGATTCAAATAGACATGACAAGGGATAATCAGGAAGCATAATCATGCATTCATTAATAATTTTAATCACAATCACATTTCAGACACAGATATTCGATAAATCATAAGCATCATTAACCATCGAGTTCAACAGAGATAATAGAACCATAAAGTTTAAACTATTACACCCAGAAGAGTTTAATCATAAGTCAACATAATAATCTATACGAAGTATATAATATAGCAAAAGATCTTTCTTTCTCTATCATTCCTAATTCTTCTTGGACTTCTTCTTTTCTTCTTTCTTTATCAAATAGAACCAAAAGGATGCAACAGTGCATTCATGGATAGATCTGAACAAGGATCATAGCCAGACTGATCTTCAGGAGAGGGAGGAGCTGGAACTTGAGTAGCTACAGCCTGAGGAGGTGGAGCTTCAGAGGATGGAGCTTGAGGAACTGCAGTTGATGAAGGAGAAGCCCTTGGTGGTGAGTTGAGGCGACGACGTGAGTAGTCCGAGGAGCTAAAGAGTTCACACTTTCACCAAGGCCGCAAATCATTGTTGGTTTCATTTTGGAACTCCATTTGTGCTTGCCCTCATCTCTTGTTGAGTAACTCTCAATTCTTGCAAATTTGTGATGATCAACTGTTGGTTTTGGAGAATCTGAGCAAGAGTAACTTGGTGACCTTCTTCTTGGATCTGCCGCCTTGAGCATCCTCTTCTTGCTGTTCTTGAGGTGCTTGCTGTTCATGTTGTGCTTGCTGTCCCAAAGATTGAACAAGAGGATTTTCTCTTGGTTTATATGCCTTGTGGACTGTCCCTAATCCTCCTCTGTAGCCAGTTTGCCTCACTATCAAAGCCATAATATAAGGAGCATGATAAATTCTCTTGACTCTATCATTTTTGGAGGAGGCAATCCCTCTGATAATAACATCAAACTTTTTGCCTTCCAAGATCAGCTCTATTATGTTCCAAGCATGCCCTCTTATAGCATCGAAATTTCCACTCTTAGGCAAAATAGTATGATTAATAATTCTATTAATCAAACTAGGGAAAGGTTTCAGTCCATGAATCTTTCCTGGAGTATACTTGATAGTGGGATCATAAAACTCAGACCAAAATGTAGCAGGAAGTGCCTGGCTATCATAAACCTTCTCATAAGTGCTTGATTCTGTATGAAGTGCAAGCTCAAAATCATGTTTAGTGCAAGACAAAACTCTTGTCCCTGTCATCCAAGATAATTCATTGAAATCAGGAGAGATATAAACTATAGCATAAAATTGTCTGATGATCTCCTCATTGTAATCACTCCTCAGGGCTACTAGGTGATAGAGACTCGCTCTTTGAAACAGTCGATATGCACCATCATATTTATCCAAGGTATTCAAATGAGCCCATTTGATCCATTTATGATCAGCAAATTTCTTATCTGGGCCATAACATTGCTCATAAACTTGCTCCTGAAATTTTGTGTGGAATCTGAGATCAAGAGAAGACCTGGGAAGTTGGAATTGATTCTTCTGACGCATTATCGCGTAGTCATCGCCAGTAAATTGTCCTCAAATCAATTTCTTGTTCTGCAAAGATCTCCCATTTCTTCATCACTTGTGGTCTTTGCCTCACTTTGCTGAATGGGATGAATTCATTTCATCTTCGAGTCATCAAGAGCCTTTTACCTCTGTCATTATCTCCTTTTGTCGAACTTCGAGAATTGTTGAATTTCAAAGGATTGACGCGAAGAGGATTGGCCTCGAGGAGCACCAACTGGTTTGCGGGATGTACCCCTTGATCTCGGCATCTTCAAATAGATAGAACAGATTACAAAGGAGTTTGAAAGATCAAACAAATAGAATTAAATTTGAATGAGACAGTGTTTTTGTTCTGTCAGGATAATCGGTAGTACCGCTGTTCTTGAGCCGGTACGACCGCATTGAGGTAGTACCGCGCTCAACACAGCGGTAGTACCGCATCTCCAGAATGAGTTCGAGGGGCAGGAATTTCTATGAAATTTGTGATGTTTCTTTTGGATTGATTCCAAGAAATGGATGTGTGAACATCATGAGTCATCAACATTGTCTATTTGCCCACTAGAACTACAAGAACACATCCACATTCAAACTAAACCCTAAAACGACCTAGGGTTTCCAAGATTTCGGTAAAACATGGATTTGAAAGGAGTTTTACCTTATGGAATGAGGGAGTGAAACCCTAGAGATGCAGGAAATCGGCAAAGATAGAAGAAATCCCGAAGATCCTTGAAGATTTAGAAGTGGATTTGAGTGGTATTTTTCGGGGAGAGAGAGAGAGCGTGAGAGGCGGCGGCGAAGAACTGGTGAGGCGGTAGTTCCTCTCGGGTTAGAGAGGGGTAAAGGATAAGGTAAAAACCGCACCCAGCAGTTAATGCCTTTTTACCAACTGATGCGGTAGTACCGCACTTATACCGCCGGTAGTACTGCTGGCGTAATACTATAAGGTAAACGCTCGGTCGTCTGGATTCACAGGACTTCGGATATGAGCAGAGATTGAAAATTTGCAAATGATCCCAAGTTTTTGCACTCAATAAAATAACATTTAGGATCGTTATGCAATAGATAGCAGATATAAACTTTAAGACCATAATTTTTATAAATTAGATTTTTGATTTTGCAAATCAAATTTTTATTTTTCGAAAAACACTTCTTTGAAAGAGCCAAATTTGCACAACTAAACAATTTTCAGAATTTAATGCATCCAATTTCATGTGTGAGTTATAAATACCATTATGGACCTATTCATGTGAATAATTTTGGCTCATATGGCAAAACTCACTTAAGTGCTAGAAAGTGACCAATACGGTCAAACTAGAATTTTGGACGAGTTTCGAAATCAAATAACTTTTGAAGAGTTGGTCTTTTGGAAATCTTTTGAATACCAAAAATGTTTAGAATAGCCAACTCTAGGATTTTCCTTTTGGGACAAAAGTCAAATTCCTTTTAGAATAGATTTTGCATAAAGATCTAGTTTTGGTTAAAAACAAGATCCTATGATCTAGGATTTTGGTTAGAAATTCATTTTTACTTAAAATAGGTTTTTCTTGAACCAAAACCTTTGCAAAACATTTGAATACCATTTGTATACATTTTGCAACTAGTTTTTCAAAGGATATACTAATAATTTTAAAATTTTGACTTTTGGCTAAATGGCTCAATTTTGAAAAACATAACTAGCACTTAATTTATTTGGGCACATTTAGGGATGTGATATACATGATCATGATTCAACACTCCCCCTTAATGTGCCACTTCCAACTTGCTCAAGATTTTAATAAACAAGCTTTAGCACAAGAGCAAGAACAACCCTTTTAAGATTTTACAAGAAAGCAACCTACACAAGGTATGAGGGCTAGATACTTCAATGTAAATACTTGTTACCGAGATAGCATTTGTTAATGATATGAGTTGATCTTCCTCATGCTTGGCTCCAAATTTGCATAAGATGGAATCCACCTCTTTATGAGTGAGCCAAACCTCCAATACTTCTCCAAGTACCTATTTAACATTTAAGCACCTTTTGGTACCCACACTCGGTTGGGTCCTTGAATGTTAGTCACAATAGATTTGGGCACCCAAATGGCCCTAGCATTAGTTTTACATGAACTAACATTCCTAGCAAAAACATTGCCATTCTTATCCTTCCTAAGCAAATAATGATCATTATGAATAATTGGCTTAGGAGTGATACCTTTAGGACATTCCTTACTAAAATGTCCCTTCTCCCGGCAATTGTAGCAAGTAGGGCTTTTGCTTCCCCTTGATGTCTTCTTATCTTGCTCAATTTCGGCTTGCCTCTTCTTTGAATGTCTTGACTTGACATCCTTTTGATTTGGACACACCGAGGCAATGTGACCATTCTTCTTGCATCCAAAGCACTTGATATTGTTGACTTGTTTTCTATCTTGCTTTGGAATGCTCTTCACCTTCTTCTTGGTGGTGAAACCAAGTCCTCCCTTGTCATTTTTCTTCTTAGGACACACGGAGGAAATGTGACCTTTCTCATGACAATTAAGGCACTTAATATTCTTCGTGTGTCTTGCATTGTGCCTCATCTTGCTATTTTCCTTCTTCTTCTTGGGAGTAAATCCAATGCCACTCTTATCTTGTAAGCATATTTGCTTGCTCAATATTTCATCGAGAGTAGCCTTCCCTTTATAGCTTCTATCCAAGTCATTTCTCAAACTTAAGACTTGGGCCTTGAGCTTTTTGTTTTCCTCTACAAGGTTAGTCTCAACAAGTATAGAGGAAATAGGTGCATCTAATTTTGAGCAACAAGGCATATCAATTAAATCATCACAAGAAGTGCACACATTAATTTTAGATGAATTGCAAGATATAGGAGCAATACAAGGCAAATCATCTAATAGATCACATGTAATTCCCATATCCACCTTAGAGCTAGTATAATTTCTAAGAAGGAGGGTTTCATGTTCATTTTTTAAAACTTCATAATTTTCTTGAAGCAAGTTAAATTCTTTCTTCAAAGCTTTGAATTTTGAAACCTCCTTTCCCATAAAAAACATTTTGCTCTTCTAGTATATCAATCAACTCATCATATGAAGGCTCATCATTATCATCGTCATCATTATTTACCTTCTTTTTACCTTTTGCCATAAAGCAATGAGGCGATATTGATGGAGTTGAGGATTCATCATTGTCGAGAGCTAGAGGTTGAGCATTCTTCTCCGACGTCCATTCTTCTATGCAATCATCACTAGTGGAAGTGGACCTTTCATAATATTCTTGAAGATGGGTCCACATCTCATGAACATTCTTGAGATCACATATGGCATCAAACACATCTACACTCAAAGCACTAAATAAGGCGTTAATTGCTTGAGCGTTGAGATGTAAGCATTTCTCTTCCTCTTTTGTTGGAGAAAATTGATCCAATGGAGGAGAAAAGCCAACATCTACAATTCGCCATATATTTAGGCCCATGGCTTTAAAATAACATGACATGCGGATTTTCCAATGAGCATAATTTGTGCCATCAAATTTAGGTGCTTCACCAAGGTGCACTAAATCTCTAGTCGCCATCCTTTACTCTCTAGACGGTTAAGTCTAATAAATGAGAGACCAAGCTCTGATACCACTTGTAAGATCGAGGTGGCCGACTAGAGGGGGGGTGAATAGGCGTTTTAAAAACTTTTTTGGCTAAAACCGATTTCTAATGCGGAAGCTAAATAAATACGGTTTTGCACAATTAAGGCCTAAAACAACTAGGTTCAACTAAGTGCACCAACAAAACAAGTCTATAGACAAAAGGCAATTAAGCAAGGACTTGTAAGCTATTTCAATTCTAGCAATGATGAATAGCACAAAGAACTATTGCAATCATACACAAAGGATAAGCAATTTAATACAAGGTATATAAATTTCACAATGTAAAGCAAGCATTCATACACAATGAAAGTAAGTGCAATAGTGAGACACAAGAAATCAAACCACAATTGACACGGCGATGTTTTACTGTGGTGATCGAAGACTTGCTTGGTCTCCCCAAATCCACGTTGAGAAACCCAAACCAATTGGGCCGGCTCCACGAATTAAGCCTTCCTCCGAGGTATCAACACCTCGCTCCACTAGGGTTTCTCTTACTCCACTCCGGAGATGGCGAGCACCAAGCCACTCACAAACACCGGGCCTTCTCACAAGCTTCACTTGAGAAGATCACCGGACCACGACGCCTCCACGCCGCCTAGGTGTCGGCAAACACCAAGAGTAACAAGTCTCCAACGCCACTTGAACCAATCAAGTGTCTAAGCTCATATGGATACTAAATCCACTACCTAAGGCAACACATGCACTTAGGGTTTGCTCTCAATCACTCACTAAGTGCAACACATGCACAAAGGAAGAGAGGGCTTGCTCTAGCTCAAAGGAATGTCTAAGGAACTTGCAACACATGCAAAGTCCTCCACAATATCACCAAGACCCTTCCACACACGGCCAAGGTGGGTATATATAGCCCACACAAACAAACTAGCCGTTGGAAGCAAAGTCCCGAAAATAACGGGACAATCGGTACTACCGCCGTTGAGCGGCGGTACTACCGCTACACAAGTAACGACTATAAAACTAGCCGTTGCAAAGAGCTCCGAACTACCTCCAACACATACGCGGTAGTTCCGCTCAACGGTAATACCGCACAAAGCATTGCGGTACTACACAAGCGCAACCATGAGTGCAACTCATGCTCACGAAATCGACTAAGGACCAAAATGCATCGGTTCTAGAAAATACGTATCGCCAACACAGAACGGTAGTTCCGAACCCGATCGTATCGCTCACAAAGAGCCGGTACTACGCGCTACTCCAGAGCGATTCAAGTTCAAAAGCATCGCTCTCGAAATTCCATACCGACACAAAATGCCGGTCCCTACCGACATGCGGTAGTACCGCGCCTACAATACGCCGGTATTACCGCTCATTCGCGTCGATCATCACATGATCATGACACGTGGATGATTTGATCAAAAGGGCTGTTTGGACCGAGGGTTTTAATCGTTGGATTCAAGACCCATTCAGACGGTCCGAACGCTCACGCTAATCTGGACCGTTAGATCAAGATCTAACACCTCATGCACGGTGCTCCGAACGTCCTCCGGTAGTACCGCAAAAACACTGCCGGTACTACCTCTCTACGGTAGTTCCGCAAAATACATGCCGGTACTACCGAATTTCAACAGAGAGCAAAGTTTGCATTCGTTTCAACTCAATTTTGCAAAACATATTTGCCAAATTGATACGTGATGCAAACACAAGACAAATGCATGATTCTCAACAAGTTGCAAAACACATTTGCCAACTTTTAGAATCAATACCACAAGGAATAAGGTACATGGACTTAAACAATTTGCAAAACACATTCGCAAACTAAGTCACATGCTACAAGGACTGAACATGAGCCACAACTATTTGTAAAACACATTCACAAATATTGGCAACATGTTAAACAAGGATAAGGTACATGGACTACAATTATTTGCAAAACACATTTGCAAACTAGTCACATGCTACAACAAATAAGCACTTAGCTTAAACTATTTGCGAAACACATCCGCAAATAGCAACATCCCTTAAAGAGCATAGAGCAACCAAGATGAGCTATCAACACATGACTAACTCAAGCTACTAGTCAAGGACCCCTCTTAATAGTACGGCAACCTATACTAGCAATCCGGTCTTCCAACCAAACACCAAGACCGGTAAAAGACTAGGAACAAATCCTTAGCCCTAGCTAGTCATACCTTTGCCTTTAGCAACTTCTTGAAGCTTGATGACGCACATCCTTGCTTCAACTCCGGGTTCTTGACTTGATGTTCATCAACTCATGATGACATCCTTTTCTTGCCTTTCATCAACACATGATGAAGCTTCTCTTGTCTTGATGATCAACACATGATCATCTCCTTTTCATGATCATCATCGATACACGATGATTTCCTTTGTCTTTGAACTTGATGCACATCAACGCATGATGCATCCTTTACACCAAGCTCTTGACTTGATGAACATCAACATATGATGTCATCCCAAATCATCATCCACAAGGAACATAACCTATTTCATCCAACTCATAGAAAATGTTAGTTCCAATAATATGATTATCATTAATTACCACACCATACCATTTACTCATAATGGTTTAGGACAAGATATCGCAATCTTTCCCTCTTTGGCAATTTATGATAATCACTTCAATAGCAAATAAATGAATATAGATTGGTATGAGTATGTATAACTACACAAGTTGCATATACTCATATGAATATATATAACTACAAAAGTTATATATATACTCAAGGGATATATGAGCACACATGTCTCATATACACTCATGAATATATTAACTGCACAAGTTATATATATTCAAGGATATGTGAGTGCACAAGAACTACACAAGTTATGCCATACTCACATACAAGTATATTTGGACTACACAAGTGCTATATACTCACAAGAATATGTTAACTACACAAGTTAAATGTATTCGAGGATATGTGAATTATAATGTCGAAATACATACCTCCTTGATTTTCACCTTTATATCCAAATGAGACTAAACATGATATAACAAATAGAAGAGTTAGTCTCACGATTAGGTTTATCATTAATCACCAAAACATCATTAACACATAATGGCGGGTCTAGATTCTTCAGGGAGGAAGGGCGGCGGCGGCGAAATCACGAGGACGGGACTCGGGGAGGGGAGGAAGGACGGCGGCGGCGAAGTCGCGAGGACGGGACTCGGGGAGGGGAGGAAGGGCGGCGGCGGCGGAATCGCGAGGAAGACCGTGGGAGCTTCAGAGATTGGGTGATTCCGTGATTGGGTCTCGGCCTCTCGGGAGTTTCTGTCGTGGAGGAAGACCGAGTTGCGTTGGGTTCAACCGTGGGTTGAACCCATGGGTTGAACCCGTTTCGTACAGTATACTTTAAGCCCATCTCAGCCCGAACCCAACCCGTTTTAGAAGTTAACCCAACCCGACCCGACCCGAATTACAAATCAACCCGTTTCAACCCATCTAAAAAGAACCCGAATCAAAACCCAACCCATTAAACCTGAACTAACCCGACCCATTAACAGCCCTAGCGACAGCCGGGTGTTGAAGAGAGGCGGCGGGTGTTGAGGAGGGTTGGCGACCTGGCGTTGAGGAGGTGGCCTGGCGTTGAGGAGGGGCAACGGTCAGGCATCACTTCATCTTGACAAGGCCGGGCGTGAGGAGGGGCGGCAGCTGGGCGTAAGGAGGGGCGACGGTCAGCGGGGAAGAGGATGGGGGCGATGGTTGGCTGGGAGGAGGATGGGCCAACAGGGGCGAATCTGGATCTGGAGTTCTAGGGGTGTTAGGAGGACTAAGGATAGGGGCTGGTGGCTAGGACTTAGGAGTGACCGAGTAAGAGTGACTAGGGTTTTAGTGGGAGTGTAGCCTACCTGTCAGTGGATGTTGCGGGTAAACGAGAGAGACGGACACGGGTGGCTCACCCATGTCCATGCCTGTTTACCCGACGGGCATCGAATTGCACATATTTTCATGCTCGTGGACAAAAAAACACACCCCATGCTCGGCTCCATTAGGGCATTTACCCGCGGACACAATTGCCATCCCTAGTGCATTCCATGGTCCCGTGCACTTGCGTTGTTTTCCATTTTCATTTTTACTTGGAAAAAGTCTGCTTACCCCTCCAACACGTGGTTCGTCTACTTAACGTATAAAACTAGGTATTAGGTATTATGTCATTGAACTATGTAAACCATAAGGTGGTTTTGCCACCTTGGTGAATGACGTGGTTAGCGACGAAGTGATGACTCAGCAGATTAAATTAAAAATAACCATTACAAAAATGGGCCCACATGTCATCGAGTGAACCTCCTTCCTCATGGAAATTTGTTCTGAAAATAACAATCGAACTTACTATATGACAAGTAGACCTTGCTGTTTGAAATAATTTTTATGTTACAACCATAGCTATTGTGTCGATCATAGCATCCGTCACAATCGTAAAACCGTCTAAAAATATATTTAGACGGTTTTGCATAGCAAGACGCACACATATGTTTGTGGGTGTGGGGTGTGTGAGCCGGCGTCCTAGTTATACTTAAAAAAAAGGCTAGTAACGCACTGACTCGGGCGCCGCTTACTTCCACGCAATACTACTACGTGAACAGTAATCGTAAAGTAAAAAAGCGGGTTGAGGGGGGGGGGGGGGTTAATGAACGGCGACCCATCGTTCAAAGCGGAAAGTGGGGCCAAGCCAAGCCATCCTGCGTTGGGGATGCTGCAAAAGTGCAACCGGTAGTCAACCTAAACATTCCAAAGATTGATAGTACTAGTATATTCTCAGGCTTTGTGCTAAAAGAATCAGTGGTGTTTTGCCCATAATAACAGACACAAAGAAGTTGATAAACCAAGGTGATTCCAAGACAAAAGGAAGTAGATAAACCAAGGTGATTCCCAGACATTGTTTACTGGCATGTGCATACTTGGTGCTGCACCTTTTTGAGGCTATGCGTGCACAATGTACTGGTGCTAAATGGTATTTTTCCCTCATGCACCGGTGCTAGTATATTGTAGTGAGGAAAGGTGAGAGGTACCCCGATCCATAAAGATGCAACAGGTGCTAACTCAAAAATAATTATCATGGATCCACTCGTAATACAAGTGAAATGAGAGTGTGTGGTGAGACAGGTGCTATCGTGAAGAGAGAAGAAAGTGCTGAACATCGTAAAAAAACAAATCTAGCACCCGTACCATATAAGGTAACGGCGAGATTAACCCGCGACATTATACATGCCCTGACTTGATGAGTAACTAGGACAATCGTGTTTTCTTCTTTTCAGATATTCAGAAACACCGATGTGACAAGCAGGACAGCAAGTACTCTCCCACAGCCAAACATAGCTAGACTGGTAGATCTACCTCTTGGTAGATTAGTTTAAACCCTAGTACGCGGTGGCGGAACCACCCTAGGCAAGCCGGGGGGCTGCCTCGGGTCTCTCGGGCGGAACCACCCCCTCCTCCTCTCCCCTCTCTTTTTCTATCGTTCTGATCTAGGTCTCACGTCTCGGTGATCGGCGGTGGCCACTGGACATTACATATCGGCATCAGGTGAGTTAATGGCCGATGCTTCCGCCGCCGGTGCCCCGACAAACCGAAGGAAGGAGGCGGGCGAGTGGCTACGGCGCCTCCACTCCCTCCTCTTCAGCGCCGATGCTGCGCTCAAGCGCAGGGACGCCGCGGAGGCGCAGACATTTGCGCTCCGAATCCTCGGCTTCCTCGACTCCCAGACCCTCTCCATCGACACGGGCCCCGACGCCGCTTTTGTCGCACCCATCCGCGCCGCCGCCTCTTGCGCCAGTGCCCCTGACTCCGACCGGTACAAACCTTACCCCGCGCACCCTCCGGCGTTCACATCCGGATCATGCAATACGGCGTTTTCTGCAGCTATGATATTTTCACGAAACGCGAGGATTTGGGAGTATGTGAGATTTAGGGGAATTTCTAAGTACATTGTGGTGAAATACAATCACTAAGATGATGTGGGGTAGTTTCTGATCCAAACAAACTCACAAGCATCTTAACTGTAATGACTTTGCGCCATGTGTATTAGGTGTTTCTCTAGAGCATGCCTTTTTGTTTCCAAATATACTAATACATTCTAAAATGTAGGCGAGCGAGGGGGCTACGGCGTGGCACGAGGACTACAGCCTGTAGCACGGGCGCTGGCGAGCATTGAGGTGCGGTGTAGGGGCTGCGGCGCGGGCGAGGGCTAGGGCGTGGCGCACTAGGGCGTGGCGCGGGGCTAAGGTTGCGGTGCGGTGTGAGGACGGTCAGGCTGAGACGCAGCGCGAGCTGTGACGGTGGCACGAATAGGAGCTGAGACTCGATGCGCACAGTAGCTCAGTCTTCGCCTCGGGTCTCCTGAACTCATGGTTCCGCCGTTGCTAGTACGTTAACTTGATTAGTAGTACGAGTAGAAATTAGCACCACTACTCCGACAAAAACCGTAGCCTACGAATAGGAATCCCACTGACTGCGGTTTGGAGCGCGGATTCCGAGGCCGACAGGAACACGGATGGGCCCTAGTTTACGTCACCTGCAAGTGTTGACGAGAATCTCAAAGCCACCACTAGTACTACTGCTGTGTGCCCATGCAGGCCATGCTTGTGCCTTTCTGCTCCTGCTTCAGAACCCCAGGCAAGGCAAGGCGCCAATGTTTTGTTAGGCGATTGATTTTGCTCCCTGCCCAAGCAATACTGGTCTCTCTTTGGGTCCTTCAAAACCTACTCCTCCCCTAGGATGCTATAGCTCCTTGATTAGCCTTCCTATAAGTATGGCCTTGTAACACTGTCAGAGGAGAGTACTCACAAGTTTAGTTTAGGTTAAGTGCATAATCCATTGCTTTCTTGGTGTGTTTCCTTGGGAATCCTGCACTGTGCATCTGCACGCACAGCAACTTTGGCATTTCAAAATGGGAACCTTCCATACTCAATGGTTCTATGTGTACTAAATAATAATTAAGTAACTTATATAATCCTTGTTTCAGTATAACTGTACAAGTACTTATTTCATACACAAGATGATCCATCAGAAAATTCAGAACTGCTGCATCACATGTCTCCTACATGCAGCAAACTGCTGGATTGCTTTGACTGCGTGCTCGGAGACACGGTTTTACACATAGTTTGTGCTCATCATTAATTCATTATGCATCTGCATAACAATAACACAGTGAAGACTGAGTTCGACACCAACATCTGAACTCTGAAGCAGTTGCCAGCGCTGGTTAGTGTAGAAATTAATGAGAGAACGTGCTTGCTTGTGACCTAAAAACACCACACGCATGTATGCAACCTTCTCTAGTTCTCTGTACTGGATTTTTTTTAACAGTAGAACTTGGAGAATCCAATACTACGTCACCGAAGCCGTGCAAGCTTAGGCCCGGCTTGATTAATTAACCAGAAACCTTTGCGTGGTACTTATCCCCACACTTGACAACATGAGTACGTGTGCTCTAATTATCTCGCTCTTAATTGAAGCACTAGTGGTTTAATTTCTCTGATCCTTATCTGATTTGGCCAAATCCAACTCAATAAGTTACTAATTATCCAAGTCTGTGCTACAACGCCATGCATGCGTGGAGTTGTCGCTAACTTGTAGCATGCACGCCACGCAGCTGCAATTTTTATCTTGGATTTGCAAGTCGTAATTAACCAACGAGGAGTACAATCTAAGGGACTATTTCCGTAGGATCTTATGCTCGTGGATGCCTTTCGAACGTGCTTCCGTGTGCTTAACTAGACTTAACTAACGTGGTCAAAGTTCAGAACTCAACTGAACTTTGCTTAGGTCACAACTCACAAAAGGGCTTAATTTGGGATTCATGTATACATGTTCTCCATATGTGTTTGGAATTTGATAGAAAGTTTTGGACAATACTCCATCGATCCTATAGTATTAAGGACGCAATGCAAGATTGCCCAAAATCATGGATCTTGAATAGCTTTGGTAATGGTGTAACTACGAATACCATAGTACGTCGTTGGTCATTCAGAAAAGGGTACTGGAATTTCAGTAAGTCTGGACCATGCATGGAATCCCAAATTAAAGTAGAACGTGTGGGTCCTTAAGGAAAAGCACGGTGTTGTCATACTCATAAATCATAAGTAATCTCTAGTTGGCAATGATAGAATTTTGATGGTTTTGTATGGCCCGAAGTGAAAGACCTGGCGAAAGGCAACGTTTCGTCCCCACGCAAACTCGCCTTTTAAAAGCTAATGAGGTTGGGTTTGGTTTGGATGAGCTTTTCTCTGTCTCCTAATCTTTTCCGTCTCTGTATGATCCAAAATTTAGTCATAGGAGTAGTGTACACCTATCTCCCCTAAAAAAAATGTTGTGTGATGCCTACGTATCTGACATCCCTACAAGCATAGGAAGCTCACGGCTCCCCGGAGACCAGTGCACTGCCCTTTTAACCTTGTTGGGGTGTTCAGTTTAACCTAGACCCTAGCTAGCTAGCACTCTAGTTAGCTAACTTAGCTTTGCTGCTACTGCTACTCTCCTATCTACATCTATCCATGGCTAGAATTAGGCTCTTAATCTGTCCTGTTAATTTACAGATGCTTTAATCAGAATGATTACTCCAGTGCCAGTGTGGTTCATGGACGCAGCAAGCCAACAATTGCAAGCATGGATCGTGCGTGCACAAACAGTGCTATCCCGTACATTCAGGCATGTCCGATTGCTGCCATTAAAAGCTTATTTCAGATTTTCAGACACAAGCCTGCATGTCGTGCCCGTGCATGCATGCACACGCCCGGCGAAGTCTACAGCGTAGGGGTGTGAGATCGATGAGATCACACGAGGGGTCGGCCGCGCCTCGCGCGATCCGTCGGTCGCGAGGAATCGATATTAATGCGCGATTTCGCTCGCCCGCCCTGGCCGCGCATGCCGTCAGGGAGCTAGCAGCCAGCTGCTGACTGCTGCCTCGCACTCGATCGCTGCTCATGTCTGTTCGTGCACTATTCATTGACGCTGCTATGCCCATTTTTTCGGTGCCATGCGTTGGGTTGCGCGGGTCCCAGCGGTGGGGACGCGGCGGGTGGTACGTGTTGTCTACCTGCATGCAGGGATCTAAATTTTGGTCGAAAATCGGTGAAACTGGTTTTACCCGTGGTGGGAGCCGGTAGGATTACAAACTGGTCCAGAAAAAATTGGTTTTAATGAATTGTGTCTAAAAAATCGAATTTGCTTAAATTTTGTTCAATTTTGGTTTTTTTCAATTTAAAATCCGGAAATTTCAAAAAAATTGAAACTTTCAGCCGAAATTTTCGATTTTTGGTCTTACCGGCCACCATCGGTAAAAAAATAAACTGGTAAAAGAAACCCCGGCACATTCGTGGTACCTTTTTTTTCAATCCACTTACGGGAAAAACTATTTTTGTTCTTTTAAAGTGCAACAGTATCATTCTAGCCGATAGTTCGCTGGCTATGTTAGCCGGATGCGATCTAGTTCTGACCAACGATGCAATGGATCGGTGGTGCTATAGCGTACAGTGCCGTGCCACTCTCTTCACTGTTTAGTTTGATTGCTCAGCTTGACCGATAGACGCGGCATCTTCACTAACGTGACATAGTAGCAGTACTTGCTGTACGAAAGCACCACGACATCACGAATAGCGTGGGGGATTGATCCGCCGCGTCGGGATTTCGACCAACTGTGGGGTTATATGCAACTCGACGCCAAATTAACACGGTGTAGCATTACCGCTAGCTACGCTGCGTGTGTTGACCCCAGATTTGGGCGTACGACTAACGCTTGGATCTAAACACGAACACCGACCTGTGCACTGTGCAAATGGGTAGATATATGGGCTCGTCAGAGTAGACTGGTCCTCGAGTAACTGCACAAATCGCATGTACATAGGCCATGTTCGAGCTCATGAATCGAGCTCAATTCATGGCATTCCAAAACAGGGCTAGGTTCGGAGTTTTGCCATTTCCTCTGCATGATGTGTGTTTTGTATAAAGCAGAGCAGTCGGAGTTGTGCTGTTTGTTAGTTGATTTTTCGCCTCTACCTCCGGTGTTGTTGCTTAGGGTGCTACAAGGTGTGTCTAGTTATGGGTTTTTCACCGTCGGAGCCGATGTACTCTATTTTATCTTGTTTTATCTTGTTTTATCAATATAAAGGACAGTCCTCCTGCTCTTCGTTTATTTCATCTATTAGCTTATTAAAACAGAGTCAAAAGAAAGCCATTACATTTGCTCTCAATGGCTAGAAATTTTCACGTTAATCGGTAAAAAGGAGAAAGATCTACACCGTGAGTCCAGATTATAACAGTCTGGATTAAAAGAGAGTCAATGTCAAGTACAACAAAATTGAAATTCGGGGGGAAAAAATCAGCAATTTGATTTCCATATGAGTTTCTAAGTAAAAGAGTCCATATCATTTACAATAAAACTCAAATTCGAATAAAAAAAATAAAATTTACGATTCAATTTCCATATGAATTCCAAAGTAAAACCCTAAATAACTAAAATTCAGAATAAATTAAATAAATTTAGCAATTTGATTTGTATACAAACTCCAATAAAAATAACATAAATATTGAATAAAAATAAAACTTGTAACGATGATGGTACGAATAGTGTCGGATGAGACACAAAAGAAGTAACCATGTTGCTCTCAAGAGCATGTGTTTCTATTGTTGCTTTCTATAGAATAAAAATAAAAATAACTAAAATTTTGAATAAAAACTAAGAGTTATAACGAGTATAGCACGAATGGTATCGAAGGAGACCACAGAAGAGTGTGATAGCATTGTTCTGTTTTACAAGACGACATTGACCTACGGAGAAGCGAAGAGCCGAGGCAACAACGATAGGGATGATGGCAATATCGTGATGTTGACCTTAGCCATTTAACGAGGACAATATCGTGTTGCTCGCCGTTGCCATTGAAGAGAAAGACCTATGTTGAAGGAGCTAAGGGCCGCGATGAGAAGTGGTGAGTATCGGTATTGTTGAAGAAGTTAATGGCAAAAGAAGCTCGATGACGGAGGAGCCCTAACAGAGAGGATATGAAGCTTTGCATTGAAGACGAGCTATGGACGATATGGGGCCATCATGTAGCTAGGAGTGTGTCATCACTGGTGAGGGGCACGTCGTCGTCGGCGTTGGCAAAATATTCTTCATATCGTTATACAACGACTAAAGGAGACATGCTGGGATCAGCGAATATTGGAGGTTGTCGCGGTTAGTGAGGAAACCACAACGTTGAGTTGAACAACATCAAAGAAGAGGAACAACCGATACAAGAGAATAGGACATCGAGCATGTATATCATGCATGCATCCGTACGAATAGAAGTGCAGTTGTACAGAGGCAGAGCAGCAAAAAGCTTGGAGTAGTGATAACACAGTCATAGGGAATAGGCTCGGGGTTACCAAAGAGAGCATGACACGTGTACCCAGCTGGGATCAGCGATAGTTGCATGTGTACGCGTGTTGATGTCGCAATGGATAACATTAAACAATAATTGGGAAGTAGAAGATTACTATGTGATGAAGTATTGAATTGAAAAGGGTAGCAACTAAGATGGATCGATCAAGATTTGGGCTTACTGTTAGAGGTTGAAGCAAAAAAGCTATAACAATGAGAAGAGATAGAAGACACACGGTTCGGTAGGACAATTAGCGTGTAAGAGAAAGATAAGTTCAAGGTAGGTCGCCCATGGTGTATCGATGTAAGCATGAGCAGGGTACTCTAATACCATGTAAACTAATTAGATAATTTACCATCCACATAATCAATGCATTGCTTGAGATTAAATGGAGGTACATGTGCATGCATACAATTTGGAAAAATATAACTAATTACTAAGAGAGTAATAATAGGGGCATGCAACTACATGATTTATGTATGATGAAGAGTGATTAGTTTATAAGAACCCCAAGAAATTATTATGCTCAATGTTTTTGTTCCATCAAAGCTCATAGTACTTCAATTACGTTTCTATGGTTGTATTTTCTTTGAAACTTATGTTGCCATTTGCAATGTTTATGATATCATAAAAATCCAAATAATATACAATATATATAAATATATTCTCAATCATTTATACAAACTTCAAAACAAATCTAATCGCACATTAGGAATACCCTGCTAATTTCTTCAAAAAAGAAAACTGGATTAGGTACTCGCACTTCGGACTTGTTAAAATACATGTCCGTCTGAAGAGATTGGATCTAACCCTTTCTTATCCAAACAGGAAAATTAACATCAACCCGATGCTACTACCAGTATTTGAGGAGCAAACTATCTCCTTGATTAGTTGGTCGATCTTGTACCACCATTGCTGGTGGCGGGTAACGATGGTGCTTAATCCGTCCGTTGGCTGCTAGCTGCTCGATCTAATTAATTGTAGGGGTCCTACGTATCGCGGTACGTACTGTACGAGTACCGCGTATTGATGATAGCATGTTAGTTTTTTTTACGAAATGACATCAGCGCGCCTTTCATATATCCATATCAGTGAGGAATGTAAAAAATATTTACAAGAGGGGTGTTAAACAGATAAACCCCTAAATAACGCAAAGCAAGAGAGAAGTAAAAGCAAAAACGTCTAGCTCGTGTGAAAGCAAACACCAGCAAGTTAGTTTTGCATGGACCATATATATAGAGAGAGAGACACACACACACATGCTCGCGCGCGTCGTATAATGTATGTCCTCAAATAGAGATGAAAAAAAGCTCGTTAGTGAGGCTCGTTGGCTCGATTCAAAATTGCTCCAATTAGACTCGTTATTTGATCAAATATTGAAATGAGTTAATTTTGAATGAAATGGGATTTCACTCTAACTCGACTCGTTAACTCGGTCATAAAAAAATACTTTTAAACTATAAATAAAATGATATTAAATCAAACTATATTAATTTTGAGAAAAACCCGATAAAACAACTATCTCACTAGATATCCACCCCTATCCTTAATTAGCACCGTGGGCCGTATCAACATGGAGTGTTGTCCGAATGATTAATCGGACGCAGCTAACTCTTCCTTGCAAGCACAAGCAAAGGGATTGATTGATTGTACGAGTGATGCCAGTAGCAAAGAGAAGAGTGCGATTCTGGCATTGGATTCTCTCCACGTGTTCTAGCTCACCGGATCGACACGGAAAAGAGAGCTCCATCATTCGTGGTTACGTGATCCTGAACAAAACAGAGAGTACTGAAATTAAAAAGGGTCGATTTAACAAATCGACAAGATTAGCGACACGACGGACCAAAAATCAACAAGTTATACAGGGACTAAATCTTATCTGATGATCAAAGCGTACGTACGCCGAGCTAAATGTGGCTCTAAAATTAAAACGAAGGGAGTGCTGATTGGATCTTAGTCTTTTTTTTTTAACCTTCAGCCACACTTCTTTCCTAACGATCGATAAACGCCGATGAAGGGTACTCAGGGTCGACCGACGGTAGGAGGTGCTCCTGCTCTGGCTGCCCGCAGTTGGGTCCGCCAACAGCAACCTAGTAAAAAAAACACAATGAATGAATGGCTAATCTCACAGATTTACTTGGTCACTAAAAAATATGGAAGCCAAGGTTCGCCATGTCTCATGAAGACTTGAAGAGCGTGAAAAGGTTCATGCACTGCAGTGAAGAAATCATGGCAGTATTTTCCGTAGACCACCAAGGCTCTGGTAGGCTGCAGTGCAGGTGCGTGAGGTGCCATGGACATGTCCCTGTGGCCAATGGTGCAAGAGGTCCAGGCAGTGATGGGTTGTAAAGATCATCAGACTTTTTGACCATAGAGAGTGTGCTGATGACCTGTGTAGATTGTAGAAAAGGAGGTTTGTCATGGCTAGGTGATGAGCATCTTTGATCCTGCCACTCTCTGCCTGTCCAACCTCAAGTTGATCTGTCAGAGGAGGAAGAACAAATGGGTGAATTCGATCAAATGAGCAGTGGTACGTGGACATTTTCTTAGAACATATAAAACTTTACCTCGGTGCATTTATTTTTAGAAAAATTTACGAATATTAAAGTAAATTAGCTAATATTATGTGATGACAAATCTACACGAATCTATAAAAATAAATTAAATTGAAGATTGAATATATATAGACTGGAATATTCGGTAGGGGAAATATTTGATGTAATTTATTTGTTTAGGTTATGCATATTTGCCATCACCTAAGATTAACTACTTACTTTAATATTCGTAACTTTTTTTAAACCAGATGTGTACCGAAACATACCCCAAAGTTTATTTGATACCCTATTTTAGAGCACATGAATTTCACAAATTTACATAAATTCCAGAGAAAACAGTTCAACTTCCGTAGGAGTCCAGAAATGTTTCCGCATTCTGTCAGAGCCATATCGTATTTGAGGTCATATGTTTAGATTCTTATATGGGAGATTATTTGAAAGAATTTTGTTACTCAGAGCTAGTTCTAATTGCCAAGCTCAAGTTCTTTAAAATGGTATGTGCACCCCTTCTTTGATGTGAAGATCATATATGACACTTGATTTTAGTCGGTACTAACAAAAAAGTGAATGAAAAGTTCTGTCAGGCACCCAAGCACAGGATTAGATAGAATATCTGAACAGTGAGCCGTCTGGGTGAAAGATTATCCTCATGAAATTGGAAGCATGCTAGATCTGCAACATGTGGGAGGTTAGACACTGCACACTCCTTCAAATCTTGTTTTAGTCTCTCAAAGAGCATCCAAAAAGCTCATCAAGAAAAGCTCCTGCCTAGAAAGGGACTCAAAGGCCCTTGTTCTTTGCCACTAAACCATATCAGCCTGTCAGAGCTGTCCTTGCTTTCTAAACACTGTAACAGCATTAATTTAATCGGGTTAATTTACAGTTTACAAGTCAACTGTTCCCTGACCTTGGCTGCCATGATGTCATGTTGCTTTACCTGATCATGCTTTACACTGCACGTCTTGAGGGTTAACAAGTAAGCTAGCCATGACATCTCAGAGGATTTGTTTAATCCGTTTGATCTATCGAGGTCTTCTATATCCTCAAAAAACTAATCTTGCACGACAAGGTCATAGCATAATCAGTATAAAAATTAAGCAGTTGTGCTTGACATCTCACATTTCTGAAACAGATTGATGGTTAAATCTATTCACAAGTAGTATCAAGAACAAATTCCTCAAGACATCTCCATTCAAGTCAGATTGAAGGACCACTCGGGCTACGTCTTCTTTGCAATCACCAAGAACTGATCGATACACATGAGAAAATTGACAAAAATGAAGCAAAGAAAAAGGACAATGCATGCAGGAATGCTGAAACCCGCAGTTGCTTCTAGACCTATGTACAATCACTACGGCACAGTGTTATAACAGAGCGAAATGAAATCAAGAACACATCCTGGGAAGTGATCTTGCAGTGCAGCTGCCGCTTCTCTTGGAGGCCTTCATCTTGGTCATCTGCGTCTTCATCCGGCTGCACACCTTCTCCAGCTCCATCACCCGCCAATACATCCCGTCCATGAGCGTCTTGAGGTTCTGGTTCTCCAGCGACAGGTCCAGCGTCCTGGCGTATAGGATGACCTGGCCGTTGTCGTCGTTGTCGTCGACGCCGCCGTTGTCGCCGTCGTCGTAGATGTCGCGGTACTTCCCCATGACAGGGGGGGACACCGGCTTCGGCTGGCCCGAGTCGCGGATAAGGCTCTTGAGCACGGTGTGCTGGGACGCCAGCGCCTGCACCGCCGCCCTCGTCGGGAAGTTGGCGTTCCTCGCGAAGTGCTTGCAGCACTCCGGCGAGAGCTTTTCGTAGTTGATGCCTTTGCAGATCTTCATCTTCTCGTCGTCCGTCAGGCGAGCGTGAACCTGCGACGATGATCAGAATTTTTTTCAGCTTGAGCAATTGCCAACTACTTCATAAATGTTAACAATTTAACTTTCATATGTTTAGCAATCAATAAACAGCCAAGTAGAACAGTTGTTTTGCATATTGTCAGTAACAAAAATGCCAAAAATCTTTAGCATCCAGGACAAGATATTATTTTCAGACAAATCAATTGGCTCAGACTTCAGAGAACATCCAGAAGTCGTGTCCTGAAGTCTATGATGCATGCATACATAGGATTTAGAGGAGGTAGGAACACACTTGCAATTAATGTGAAGCACTGTAAAACTCTGACAGAACAAGAACAGTATAGAGGCACCAAGGCCTGAGAATTCTAGAGAGAATGTACCTGGAAGTAGACCTCGATGGCGCGGTACAGCGCGTCGTGGCAGTCCCTCGAGGCAGCGGGCAGCGCGGTGGCCAGCTCGATGAACTTAGCCGGGCGCAGCGAGGGGTCCGGGGCGACCTCGGCCAGGTACAGCTCCATGAGCCTCCCCACCTTCTTCAGCCTCGCCGGTTCGTCGCGCGCGCCGCTGCCGTGGAGGAAAGCCTCCAAGAACCTGAGCACTAGGCTCACGTCGTACAGGCTGCTCGTCCCGGACGGCGCCGGGACGAGCAGGTTGTCCAGTGTCGCGTGGTCCAGCTTGCGGCCTATCATGGCGACGAGCCTGTCGTGGGAGGTGCCGGCAAGCTTCAGAGGGGATGAGATCCTCAGGATGCCGAAGAGGCCCTTGCAAGAAACCGAGCTCCGGTCGAGGTCGGCCATGACGGCGATTGCCGCCTCGAGCATGACCTTCTTGTCTTCGGCGTTCGCGCCGGCGAAGCGGCACTTGAGGTAGTAGAAGAGGAAGCCGGAGACGATGCCGTGGTCGGTGCCCCTGGCCAGGAGCGCCTTGGCGACCCGCTCTACCATGCTGGGGCTGAGGACGACGAGGTCCTCGAACCACCAGGTGCGGCTGGTGCACCGCATGCTGAGGCTGCTGCTCTTGGTGTCGCACGAGAACCGGAACGCCGAGCTCTCCGGCGAGGAGCTCGTCGGGGTGGCGTCCCCCGGGACGGCCATCCGTGACAGAAGCGCGCCCACGACCCTGTCGAACACGCCGGTGGACTGGGCGAGCGGGAACAGGCGCTGGCACTGCTTGACGGCGTCCACGACGCTCTGCCACGGCCAGTGCGGCATCTCCTCGAGTGCCTTCTCCGTCATCTTGACCAGGCTCGGTGGGGTGGACGCCACCGCGGGCGCGTCCGCCATGTCCATGAACTGAGCCGCGCACCGCAGCGCGCAGGCGTTGGCCGCGGTCACCGCTGTACCGCCGCCGCCGGTGTAACAGAATCTTGCCACGAGCTCGAACGCCTCGGCGCCGCCAGGGAAGCCGTGCAGCACTATTCTCGGAGGCGGTCCTGCAGACGCCGCAGCTCCGACCGACCGCTCGCCGAACAAATTCTTGATCCTATTACAGAACGGCGCAAGAACGTCCTGCGAATTATGCGAGAACGCAAAAGAACAATTCAGAACAAACATGGCATCTCATTAAAGAATCACACAGATACGAGAATTAAAGGTCATTAAGCTTCTAAACCCACTTGCAAGATGCCAAATTAATGCGAATACCAAAGGAAAGATCATGTCTTTTCCAGAGAACAATCTAAGCTTTTAATGAGAAGCTACCGGCCATTGTAGCCATCAAACACCATTAAAGCTTTGCATGGAAAAATCCGAAGGAGATGAGCTGTAGCCATTAGGCCATTAACTAACGCTACCAGGGGAGGAATGGAATGAAGTGAAAGCACAAGCACAAGAGACATTTACTCGTCGCAGACTCTCAAGGGGAGGTGAACCAGACGAGCAGGTGCAAGAAACTCCATTGGCGGCTGGAGCAGTACACTTGCACCATTAAAGAAGGGCGGGGAGGACCAGACATGGCGAGCTGGTGGCTCATTGATGGTGATAGGGAAATGGACACAGTTTCACTGTGCAGCTCAACAGTCTGCAATGGAATGGATCCCACCACACTGCACTTAAATGGAAGATCACGACGTCTTCCTTCGGACTGGCAGTAAAAAAATTCAAAGGCAGAGGGGAAAGGAGATAGGATTAATCTGTCTGAACCATACAGGCAGAAACGATGCAAAAGTAGAATTGCAGAAGTGAATCATAAGGACTGAAGTTAAGGTGATTCAATTCCATTGGAGTGTGAAAAGCTATAGCAGGGCTTGTCCCACAAATGCAGGCTAGAGATCAAGAGCAAAATTACAGCAAGAACAGGATGTGAAAGGACAGACAATGCAAATGTTTTTGGCAGGCAGAGGGGAAAGGAGATGGGATTAATCTGTCTGAACCATACAGGCAGAAACGATGTAAAAGTAGAATTGCAGAAGTGAATCATAAGGACTGAAGTTAATGTGATTCAATTCCATTGGAGTGTGAAAAGCTATAGCAGGGCTTGTCCCACAAATGCAGGCTAGAGATCAAGAGCAAAATTACAGCAAGAACAGGATGTGAAAGGACAGACAATGCAAATATTTTAGGCCAAGAAGTAAATCAAGCTCCATAGCAGAATGAACAAGAACAAGAAATTCGAGATGGGGATGGAACCACTAGGATGTGACAAGCTGCACTCGCCCAAAAAACCTGCGACGGGCTAGAGATCAAGAGGAAAACAGCAGAAGGTCTAAAAGCGAAGAATGGAAGAGACCAAAATGGGGAAAAAGATGACAAGGTAAATACCAAAACTTTGGGGACTATCTGAAACAATTTTGACAGAGGAAACAACAAAGGCTAAGAATTAAAACATGCGCAATTCCACCAGGATATGGCAAGCCTCACTCATCCCCAAAACCTTGCTGCACACTAGAAACCGGCAGCTAAACAACAGTAAGGCCAAAAGAGAGAGACGCTAGACTGTAGACAGCGAGCTGCCAACACAGGAAAGGAAACAACAACAACAACAACAAAAAATCATCATCATCATCGTGGTCGTCTGAGGAGGAGGAGCACGACAGCAAATTAAGCAAGAGACCTTGGAGGAATAAGCAAGAATTGCAAGAATTGGAGCAAGAAGAGGAAAGAGAGGCAGCAACCACCTTATCAACAAAGAAGACCTCTTCACCATCCACATCCACCTCAAGAACACAGCCCATCTTTCTGCCCTTCCCACCACAGCTTTAAAGCAACAAAAGCATGGCAAAGAAGAGAGGAAAAGGCTGCAATGATGGGGATGGAAGCAGGAATACAAAGGGATGGCCGCACCACCCCACACAGAAAAGCCCAAACTGCCAAATGGCTAAATGCCCAAGGGCATCTGCTCTGAGTGGTCAATGGCTGAAACGGGGAGCAGGAAAGGGAGGAGAGACCTGGGCGAGCGAGTGAGGGCCGAGGGGCCAAAGGAAGTTGGCGGTTCCTGAGCTCCTGACCTGACAGCCTCTGCTAGCCTGCAAGTGGAGTTTGCAGAAGAGTTTCGGGGAATATGTAAGGCTGGGTCCTTGATATTTCTCTCCCCCCTCCCTGCTTTTCCCCCTTTGCACATAGCATGTATGTGCTTGGGGTACTATACTAGCCAGTAGTCCTTTCTGGATCAAGATATAGGCAAAAAAAAAGATGGCAAGGGGGGAAGAGGAGAGAGGTGATTGTTTTTTTCCATTCTTATAGGGACAGAAATGCATTGCTTGTGCTGTCTCAGATTAAGCAGAGAGCATCTGACTTGGTCATTTCCATGTGACACTGAGATATATCTGATTCTCTGATGTGAGATTGTCTTTGCCCTTTGCTTTGCTTTGCTTTGGACTAATTTACACCAATCATTCAACAAGACAGGGTGATATGGATGCCAACATCAAGATGCTAGTGCTTATCACCTGACAAGATATAGATCAATAAAAGCAAACAAGACAAGTAAATATTCTCTGCAATTTCGTTAAAAAAACTGATTCGACCTAACACTGGAAGATACTGTAACTTAACCAGAGGTACATAACATCCGACAATTATCCCATGTAAACAGATCCTACTGTTTTAGCAGCTCAAAAATAGTAGTGAAAGGACGTAGTGTTGGTTGTTTTAGGAATAATTGTGTGTATCATTGGGATCCCCACACCCTTTATTTATAGTGCTAAATATTACAGACCGACTCTAATACGATTTGAACTTTTATCTAAACTCTGTACTCTTTTCTAATCTCAAATATCTCCAACATTCTCCCTCAAGATGGGCATGAGATAACAATCATAACCATCTTGTTACATAATGCAAACTACCATCCATCGATTCCATAACCAATACTACAAAAATAGTTACTAACCACCAATACTACCAGGGATGTCATCAAATTTATGTCCACCATCTACCAGCTGCCCGACCTCAACCTCATCTTCCTCTACCCTCATACCCCCAGCCACCCCCGGCCTCCACTACTCTACCCACACACCCCCAGTCTCGGCCTCCACCACCTTTACCTCTACCATAGCCCATTACGCTTGACTCCAGTTCCAATCCTCTTCTCCCTTCGCCACTTCTCCGATATGCAGGTCTTCTCTTCATCATGGTCATGCATTGACCACAGGGCCACCTCTTCCTCTACCTCCACCTTGACCACCTTCAACAGATCTATTATTCGCACCACCATCTCTACTAGGGCGAGATGCCTCACACTTATAACACTCAGTCCTCCTTGCAAAGTTTGAGTTGCCACATCTCGCATCACGGCAAATCCAATCACCCTTGCGACCTCTAGTTCGTGAGAGAGGACATGCCCAATTCAGATGTCTTGTTTGCTTACAATTGTAACATTCCCTGTTATCAGCTATGGCGTACGCTGACCTTATAGGGTTGTTACCCACCATCACTCTCTGTCGAGTTTCCTCAACAACCATAGCTGAAATAGCCTTCTCCATAGTTGGCAATACTACCTGATGACATATTGAAGCCCTCCTGCTCTCAAACTCAGGGTTCAAACCTTTCAAGAAGTGAGTGACCCTCCTACGTTGCAGCCACACCTTACCAAACTCAATATCACTAGCACACATCAACTGCAGTGGATCATATTGATCCAAATCGCCCATAATCGCCATGACTCACGGCATATTCTTGAACGTTCTTCTCCCCCTGTTTCAAAGCATCTACCTTGCCTTGAACCTCCACCATCATCATTACATTGCCAGCCCCAGAGTACATGTTTCCCAGCGTCTTCCACATCATCGTCGCACTTGGGATCGCCTCCACCATCCTAGCAATGGATGGGGATACCGAATTCAACAACCATGCCACCACCACAGAGTTGGTGGTGTTCCACACCCTCCAACCAGTACTCCCCCTGTCCAGCAGCTCGACGAAGGTCTCCTGCAGATAGTGCTCTACGCTCTTTGTCTTCAGAATTAACTGAGCCCTTCTTGACCAACTCAGGTAATTCTTGCTCCCTTCTAGCTTCAAATCATTTGGCATCAACTCCAGCTTCAACTCTGACGATCTCGTTTCAGCCCTTGGACCTATCAAACCCATTGCGATGAGGTCCTGCAATATACCTCTCATCTCACCTTTTGTGACCAAAGAGGATTCTCCACTTTCCCCATCCATAGTCACATACCCTTCTCTGTAGTTTTTCTCGTAGCTTCAATATCCTCAGGATCCATCTTCTACTTTTAACACCGGTTACACAGCCCTCACCAAAGCGTCCTTCTGCCTATTGCCGCGCGTATTAACGATCACGGCAACCACCTCACGCATCAATAAATCACGACTCCATGATCACAAATGCAGTCGCCACCATCTCTTGAACCATCTCAAGAACTAGCCACCACACCAAATCGAGACTCTGCCAGCAACCACAGCAGATCGATCGAGACCCTGTCACTATGCCACACCAGATCGAGTGCCACAGCAGATCAACCAAACCGGCATCTCTCTCTAGCTCTCTCCTGGACTTCCCCCGAAGCCACCGGCCACCACCGATCCGCTCCTTTCTCTGAAACCGGCCGGATCCTCCTCTCCACTGACCCGGTTCGCCGGCGGCGTGCCGCCTCCTCGCCAAGCCCCACCGGCCGCTCCTCCCTTAGTAGCAGCCGCCCGCCTCGCCTTATAGCCCGCAGAGGCTCACGCGTGCCCATGCCAAGCAAGAACTCCTCCCACGACTCTCTGCCGGCGTAGCAACTCCTCTCCGGATCCTCCTCCCACCAAGCGCTCTTGATTTCCCTCCGCACGGCACAATGACCCGTCGTGGCGGTACTGCGGCCCGTCTGATGGCGATAACCCGCATACATGCATGGCGGCAGCAGCGCCCAGCGATGGCGGCGATGGATCTGGAAGAGGCGGATCAAAAGTGGCGGCTATGTAAGTCGAGGAATCGTGTGTTAGGGATTAGGGCTCGATACTATGTTGGTTTTTAGGAATAATTGTGTGTATCCATTGGGGATCCCCACACCTTTATTTATAGTCTTAAATATTACGAGATCGAAGCTCAATCGATTTGAACTTTTACCTAAACTCTGGACTCTTTTCTAATCTCTAATATCTTCAACACGTAGCAATTTATTTATTTATTCACGGCAGGACACACAATACAAGAAAAAAGAAGAGAAAAACGTACGTCATGCGGGGTTTTTTTTTGTTCTAAAAAAAAGGAACATGTCACACAGTCGGCCGGTTTTGGATTACAAACCAATCAAACTCCGTTAACCTATCGTGGTTACGCAGATGCCCTACGTAAGAGCCAATCCTCGCGTCAATTAAGCTAAGGTTTCGTGCTTTGACGCATGCACGCGGATGCGCCAAGATGGAAGAAAGGCGCATCCAGAAAGGAGCTAATTTTATGCAGGATATTACATTTCTAAGCCGTCAAAATCCAGATGTTGCACAGTACTACAGAGTTACACTTACACACACCTCCATTACCTGAACCTTTTTTATGTATACAAAAGGGAGGTCAATTTGGAAGCATTTTTTTTTATAAAGAAAAGGTCAATTTGAAACCAATTTATGCCCATGTTATCCTTGGCTAGGAGAATTAGAAAGATACTAGAAGTTCACCGCATACTGGCCTTGTACCGTTTCGCCTGCCTCGGCCTTCATGCGAGCGCCAGCAATGGATGGCGAGGCCCACGGAGGCGACCTTGCGGCTGCGAAAGACGGTGGGGCCCACGGACGCGCGTGGCTGCAAACGCATGAAGCGCAGGCGCTGGATCGGACGGGCGCGCATGACTGTGGAGGCGATCGGACGGCTGATGTTTTCTGGATGACGTGGCCAGCGTGAATGGAGGCCGTTTCCAGGGAGAATTAATGTAGTGAATGCTCACTTTCTGACCGAGAGAACAGTGCTGCCGCTGTGGTACGCACACACGCAGCTTATGGGCTCGCTTAACGGCTACTACTACTAGCCCACCGCCACCTTTGCTCGCCTGCAAAATCCCATCCTCCAGTGGGCCGCGTCGTCCGCAGCCCATGAATCCAAAAGAGGCCAGCGGTGCGGCTTCTCTCGATCGTGTCGGATGGGCCGGCCCACGTGTTAACTTCCTGCTCGATTCAGCCTCGAGATTCTTTTTAATATTTTTTTCTTTACCTAGACGCTTCTTCTTTTTCCAAACTAACATAGATTTTGCGTCCCCGTACTAGAAACGAAATCGCTAATTTGCGGGCGTCAGCAGGATGCCTGGACAGCTGCACGTTGCCATGCCTATTATTTTTATCACGAACTTTTTTTTATTAATTAATCCTTTTTTAATTTTTTTTTAAAGTTAACTCTTGGCGTACTTTATTTCTAATTCTGACCTCTTTGATCACACCACCATCCATGCCGTAATGAAACAACGTTGTAACGCGGTAGAATAAGTCCGCTAAATAGCACTTTTTGTCACGCCACTGGTCGTGGCGTGACCAAACAACATTGTCATGCCACAGGTGGTGGCGTGACAAGAGATACGGACGGCGTGACAGTGTTATTTTGTTACGCCACGGGTGGTGGCGTGACCAAAGGGGTCAGAATTGGAAATAAAGTGTGTCAGATGTTAACTTTAAAATAAAAATTAAAAAAGGGTTAATTAATAAAAAAATATCTTTTATCACATGGGATCAGCCTGCACCTGCAAGGAGGGAGGCAGAGGAGTTTATTGCTCGTTTAACATGTTTTCGAAGCGAATGAAATATAAAAAATGACATCTCTATCATCATGCTTAATTCACTAAACTATGCCAAAATTGCGTTGTGACTGGCTAACTAATTTGAATATCTTGATGCCCCACGCAAGGTTTCTATCCAAGGACTGCGAAACCTTAATGGCTACGGGGAGCAATGCATTGTAAAGGCCTTGTCATGTGCTCTAGACCTGGCGACCTCTTAGTCGGCGGCATGGACATGCGGCAATGTCACTCAAAGTTAGCTCTTGGTTTTGGTTTTCAAAAAGAAATATTGAAATTGGTTTTGGTGGTTTAACCAAATTGGGTTTAGGCGGAAGCCAT
Source organism: Phyllostachys edulis (assembly GCA_036346405.1). Classification (NCBI taxonomy): domain Eukaryota; kingdom Viridiplantae; phylum Streptophyta; class Magnoliopsida; order Poales; family Poaceae; genus Phyllostachys; species Phyllostachys edulis. Next base: position 155,106 of record JAYEVD010000716.1, on the reverse strand, counting down.
GTGACATCCATGATGAATGCTATCCAACTGAAAATGGATTTGCGTCGTCAACCCTAATATGCAACTTGCAAGCACGGTTGTTGTGCTCACTCTTGCTTGATTCATGGATTGAGCGGTGAAGATTCCTATGATGATGTAGATGACTCAATTAGGCAGTGGTGGCGTTTGTGTGCTCTCGGTTCTTTGGAGCTTAAGCAACCCTTGTAATCAAACCTCCTTGAACCAGTGGATGTTTTGCTATCACTTGCTTGCCGACATTTTCGCGGATGGACGTGTGGCTCCTTCGGACCTCCCCGACATGCCATTGGCAAATGATCAAATCTCCTTTGTGTTTTTAGGTGGGCTATTTTTACTATTTAGTTTCAAAAAAAGACTAAATAAGCCAAAAACTTAGAGCTAGAGATTTGGTCTCCTTCTCCGGGAATGGCAGTGGCGGATGCACCATAGGGGCGTGAGGGGGCTGGAGCACCGGCTACGCTCGCCGTATCCTTGGTATCCTCTTAGTGTCTTTGCCATTATTTTCCCTACAAGTTTAGTTAATTTTGTTCTTAAGATTGCTACTTGTGCATATTTCTGGTCTTTCGAAACACATTGTCCATTATTAAGGTACTACATAGTCTACATTTAATGTATTTTTCATTTTAACTTTGTTCCTCTTAATTTATGTATTAATTTGTATTACACATGAAATTTTGCAGGATCTTTGTTTGGACAAAAGCCAAGTTTTGGGGGTTTTGGATCATCTCTTAGCCAGACTAATCCTTTTGGTGGCACATTCCAACAAACACAACCAACATTTGGCAGCAGTACTTTTGGCACCACAACTACGCCGGCCTTCGGCACCACAACTACCCTAGCATTTGGTTCAACATCAACATCTTTGTTTGGTGCTTCCAGCACCCCAACATTTGGTTCTACAGCCTTTAGTTCATCCACCACTCCTGGTTTTGGATCTTTAGGCACAACAGCATTTGGTGTTAGTAGTGCTCCAGGTTTTGGAGCTTCAAGCACACCTTCATTTGGCACATCAGCAAGTACTTTTAATTTAGGTTCTTCACCGTCTTTTGGACAAACAACATCTGCAATTGGTAGCAGTCCCTTTGGAACAACTCCATCACCTTTTAGTGCACAAACTACGCCATTTGGTAGGTTCTCCCATTGGATATTCACCTTATTTCTACCCAGTTATGTTTACATAATTTAGGCTTGGTGTTACGCACACCACTTTGTTCCCTTCCATTCCATGTGCTGTAGTAGTTGCGTAATTGCAGACTCTTGTTCTGTCTTCTGCAATCCTTTTTTACTGTCTTCTTTTCCCCGAATAGCTTCCTAGTTTTTACCTGGCCATGCCATCGTTTACCTATTTCACCATTTACTTGTTCTCTTTGAGTTAATAACACCAACATTTGGGCATGCACCATTTGGGAATCAAGCTAGCGGGACCAGAATACAACCTTATGCTCAAACACTAGATTTTGACAGTGGTACTCAGCCTGCTGCGAAATTGGATTCGATATCAGCCATGGATGCACACAAACATAAGAGTCATGAAGAATTGAGGTGGGAAGATTACCAGCGTGGAGACAAAGGTGAGAAAATTTGTTTGGAATCAAGTGGTTTGCTTCATTTGTAAACCATGTTTTAAATGCATGCATACTTTTTAGCATGCTTATTTTTCTATGAACTAGAATAACTGTTATGTGCTGGAGCTGTAGCCTAGTTGTACTGTTTTTTGTCAATTGGAATCAACTGATAATCCCTCGGGGGAAAAAAGAGAATCAACTGATAAAACATGTTCTTCGATGTTCCCATTATTCATTGTCTATTATTAGATGTATTGGCTCCAAATAACTTGTTTCTGTAACATTTGTAATGCTTGAACCCTCAGATGGACCAAACCCTTCTGGAACTCCAGTGGTGACCCCTAGCTTTCCTGGTCAATTTACCGGGTCCTTGTTATCTTTCTCTGTAGACATTTCATCAGCCTGGCCTCCTAGCTGTAGAAAAGATAGGGTACATCATGTCTTTACAACAACATTGGTGGAATTAGTAGACGTTGAGTAAGGAAGCAGACAAAGCAAGAAGTCATAGACGACAACAATATAAAAAATCTAAAGAAACTGGAAAGTACAATCGATATAAAAGAATCTAAAGAATCTAGAAACTATATTGCAGATGAGATGAATTGAGAAGAACCAAATCTAATTGTTCCCTAATGCTCAGCTGTAGCGTTACAGAATATATAAGCAAATCTGGATCGTGACACGCGCAAATGCAAGCCAAGAAAACGGCACACGCGAACATAACCAAACAAGCTGATCCAGAAGAACGAGAGGTTACCTCCTGAGGCACGATGGTCCGTACCTCAACCAGAGCTGCAATCTCAACAAGATGTTGCGGCCCATAACCATCTCTTTAAGCTGAAGGAAATGCGAGAGAGAAGGCATAATCAACAATCGTAAGAACAGAACAAACACTAAATCAAACGACGAGAAGGAAGCCATGTTTTTCTGGAAAAAAATTTACTAACTTTGCTTACCTATTATTCGCACTACCCGCGTGTTGGACGACTATAGAACAAGAGAACGTACGGGGAAAGAGGGGAGAAAGAAACAAGAGTGTGACACACAAGAACAGAACACGGATGGCGGTCCCGAGTTTTAGAGAAAGCAAAACCCGGTTTTGATAAAGGAGAGGGAAAAGATATGGAAAAAGATGGGGTAGCAGGAGAAAACGACCGATGAACACGAAATAGGGAATCTTGCCAAGCAAGGGCAAAGAGAAATAACACTAGAAGAGAGTGTCGTAAAAGAGCAATCAATAATTGCGATATCTATATCGGCGTCCATGAAAAGAAAGAAACAAACAGGAGGGACTACAGAAAAAATCGGTAAACAAAAAGCAGAAACAAGAATCGATAGACGAACAACAAGAAATGAACAAGAGGAACAACCAAAAGCACTAGTCGTTAAGAAGAAGAAAGAGCAAATGCATGGGGACGCATACGTGCGAGAGAACGGAAACGCACGCAGGTGCCGACAGGCGAGGAAAGTAAGAAGCAATCACGAACAGGTACAGGAAGGAAGAGGAAGAACCAGAGGATGGCTGGCGGGACGTAAACGAGAGAGTAGTCGACCAAGCAAGCACAAACGAAGAGGAAGAGGAAGAGGGGGGCCGTGCACTGGGGAGAAGAGGAGAGAAGACACATGGGAAACCACGACGCGACGCTATGACCCGGAAAGCAAGCGAGATGCGTATGACCGAGGCAACCAAAGAATCAAGAGAGGATGAAGCGAAGCAGGCAGCGCGAGGCGACAACGCGTGGGAGCGCTCCGCCATAAAAAAAATCAAACGGCAAACAAGGACGCAGGAAGAGCCTCGGACGACTCAAAACGCGAATGAATCGCAGGCGAGCAAAACGAGAGGCAAATCGGATAGGCGCGAAGAATAGAAGCAGCAGATCGAACAGCACATGAAAAGCGGGCGACATGGACGCCCTAGCCACGTGCCCTTTCTGCCTCCATTTACCTGGTAAGATATACCCAACAATTAGTATTGTCCCCAAAGTAATCAAACCAGCACTTATTGCAATCTAATTTGACACGCTTTACTCAACAAAAATCCAACAGTTCGACAAATGCTAGAACTCAAACCCTACACGAAGCTTTGGTAATGGCGCCATCAAATAGTCGTCGCCACAGATGCCAAAACCGGAGCTTGGACATGTGGGTTTCTCATCATCCAGTAGTACAACATGTTGCAAAACTAAGCCTTTCTTGTCTATTCTGTCGAGTCATCTGCACTGGTCAAGAAGTGAATTTTTGGCGCATATAGCACTATTGCGATCGTTTTTTACATGAATAGCGTCCGTCGCAACGAAATTGTACTTTTGACGCCTCATCTGCATGGTAGCTAGTCGGACTCGATGTCGACGTGACACGTGGTGAAGTTCGGCCTGTGACCGACCGGATTTGGCTCGTCCGGCCCGTGGGTGACCGGATTAGCGCCATGTCGTCAAGTCCGGCCCGTGGTCGGCCGGACTTCCTCCACATCACCTCATTCAGCCCATGGGCGGTTGGACTTCACCTCGTCTGACCCGTAGGGTCGGACGTGCCACTTGACCCGACCGACCCACACGCCCATCCCTTCATCCCCTCTAATCCGTCACCTCCATCACATCCTTGTCCATATATGCATGCATGCATACAAGAGATTAGCGCAGGAGGGAATCATATTCCCTCCGCATGACCTTCTCCCCGCATGACCTTCTCGTGACGTCTATTTAATCGTAGGGGTATGGCACCACGGAAACTAGTTTGCATCATTCTTCATCTCGATTGCAATAAACACGTGTGTGTATCATGTAATACTTGAAATATCATCAATTTTATCTATGAAAAGTTATATTGCACCTCTATTGGAAATGTCGATACTCCATGTTCTCTGTTTTCATGCGGATATAGCGCAGCAATACACACATAAAATACAAAATATGCATACAAATATAGCAAAATAAAATATGCATACAAATATAGCAAAACAAAATCGCATAACACAGGATACAATATGGCTCACTCGTCTGAGCCACTACTCTCTGCTCGCTGCGTCCCGTGGGATACGTTAGCCGGTATGGAGGGGGTACGGAGACCGTTGAGTGGGCGAAGGTGCACTAGTAAGCTGACTCGAAGGAAGCTGAGTTTGTGCAGCGTTAATGTGCTCCTGCTAAGAAATACCGAACTAGGGGCCACCTGTAATGAAGTCATGAACGAGGGAGTTCATAAATCCACTCTCGAATTGTCCGTCCCCAAGGTACGTTATCTGCAACTCCGGTCGTGCGAAGGAGCTGTGGCCTTCTGCGTACGGTACTCCGTACTGGTCAACATGCGACAGGGTTTGTGTTTTGTCTTATTGGAGGAGCAGTGAGCTGGAAAAGTTCTAAGTATGGAATAGTTGCTGATTCTACAACAAAGGCACGAGTACATTACGGCTTCCGAAGTTGCAAAAGAAGTCGTATGGATTAGGAAGTTCATTAATGAACTAGGTGTGTTTTCTAATGTTTCCAGTCCAATGGATCTCTATTGTGATAATAGTGGAGCCATTGCACAAGCTAAGGAGTCTAGATCACATCAAAAGTCCAAACACATACTTTAACGATATCACATCATAAACTGAGTTTTATTGTAAAGTATTAGTGGAGATTCCATCTCATATTCTTATATTGTTTCTCGGTCATATCTCGTATTTACCACTGGTTCTCAATCCAGACCACCTCAACTTTCTGGGTTCCAACCCAATATTTCCAATCACTTGGTTCCAATCCAATATTTTCAATCACGGGGCTCCAACCCAATCTATATCACTTTCACGGGTTACATCCATCCGGCGATCCCAAGGCTGCAACCACCTGACAATTCCGGCCAGCCTATACCTGAAATTCCGGGCCGAATGCGTCTGGCAACTCTTCGGCTACACCACCAGGCAAAATTCAGGTTGTATCCCTGGCGAGACCGCGGTTGCAATCCCCCTGACCCGCAGGCGAGGCCACCCTCGAATCCCATGTTGCGACCCTCATATCCTAAGATTGCACCACCCTTGAGCCCATGGTGCATTCCCTGCCAATTCCCAGGCTGTACCTGTCCGCTATTTCCAAGCCGCATCCACCTTGTAAATCCCGCGACTGTATGCACCCAATACTTTCCATTGGTCCTCGACCAAGACAACTCAAATCATCGGGTTTCAGCCAGCTTTTCATCCCATATTGGCGTACTCCCATACAAATTCACCATTCTTTTCACACACCCAAGTCTACAACAGTTTCTAGGTTCCCCTATTTGAAATTTCTTTTCCTTTTCAAAATACCAGCCAGGCTCAAGCCTCGACTGCCCAAATTCATTTTCAAATATTTGAATGATGTCGGACAATTTATTGCCCGAATGACAATGTATCTAAACAAGGCTAAGCATGATACTTACATACAAACTTATTAACTAATATGTAAACCATTAATTCTGGGGTGACAAGGATAGTGTCCAAATTTAAGAATTGGAAGTTTATACGCAATTATTATTAAGGCATTAACTATGAGCTAGACTAATATAGTTGTATAAATCATAACAATGCAATTTCATAATTTAAAACAATATAATTACAAAAAGTAGGTGCAATATGATCAAAGTATTGACTCGCCACTACTTGCCTGATCTACCAGCCCGACAATACAACAATCTTTCTCAAAAGAAAGTTGTTGAGACCGAATTTGCATCCAAGCCATCTTTATAACCTGAGCTAGTCCTATGATCAGTAGCTAGTTCACACAGTATAATTATTGGCGAATATCACATTCATACGTGTGTATAAGTAAAAGAGTATTTAATATTACACAGACAAACATAAATAAGTCTTAGGACCAAGTTTTTACATAACAGGCCGATGGGCCAACGAGTTCAGAGAGTAAATAGCAGCAGAAGATAAGTAAACCAAAAGGAGCCTCCATGAGTTGCCACATGCAATCGATTGGGGCTACAACCTAGTTATTGCTGTCATCCTCATATCCATAGTCGGATGCATAGAAGTATCCATACACAGGGTCTTCAGCTTCATAGTTAGAATTCACATATTTAAGCAACAATGAATACAAAAGTACTCAGCAAACCTCACAGCAAATACAAGTATATAGATTCATGGCTTGCCAAATGAGAAGTTTTATGGTTATTTTAGCACAAAGCAAGTTTAGCTCAAATACTATAATTATTTTTCAAACCTTCAACTTAGCCTTTTTAACTCAAAACCAAAGTTTTATTTGTGTAAGAAATTCTTATCTCGACTAAGGTTCCATCCACCTACACTTATCCATGAGGTTCCAATCATCTACAATTATCCATTAGGTTTCATCCACCTATAATTAACCATTAGGTTCCATCCACCTGTTACTATGTGTGAGGTTCCATCCACCCACATTTACGTTAACATGTTTCTATCCCACCATTTTAATCGAAACTCTACAAGTGAGGCTTTCTGGAGCACTCCCATGACCGGGAGCACATCAATTCAAATAGATTATACACTCTACAGAGGTTATATATCTTTACCCACAAGATATGATTAACTCATAATGTCGGCCATGACACGCTACCGTAGATGTGCAACAAAGACGATCATAACAAAACCTTTACTGTAACTCATCGTAATACTAAACCATCTAATGGATCAATCTTTGAGCATTTGAACAACATTAACTCCGAAGAAACCGCCATTGGGAGAGTAGCGTATCTCGACTTAGTACCACCATAATATTCAAGGGGTGCATACACAGATATACACCCTCCTACAACCCAGGTCCAACAACTAAACCCAGACTGCCCACAATATGGAAATAGCATAATGTCTCGGTAAATTATTCATTAGGTTTATCTCATACTAGACTTGTTGCGGCACATGATTCGGTCCTTAATCAACTTAGGCGAGAAAATCCACAAACCATATCATGTGCATTTAATGCACCCACCACATACGATCCACTCGCTTGAGAGACTAAGAGGTGGGGAGACCACATTCCACATGGACTCGGTCCACCCGACGGTGCACAGGGCCACAAGCCCACATGTCAGCAGCTTGGTCTACGGACTAAGTCTACGCACAAAGAAGGTAAAGGTGGGGCCGCATGTCATAGACTCAAACTTTAACCTACGGGTTAATTAGTTTCCCTAATTACCAAGGGCTCATATGTCATACAAGCATTACTTAATGATTAATGTTAACTAATAATCATTTTAAACTAATTACTTAGTCCCACACATCAGTGATATAGTGCTTCTTCTCCGCAATAGAGCCGTCCATGGTCGGCTCGGGGGTGAGCTCGGCGCCAGCGGAGAGGGCTCTCGCGACCACCCGAGACCCTCAAAATGGGTTGCGGGGTCTATGGCAACTCTAACGGCTGTGGCGGCATGGTGGGAGATGGATCGAGGCGGTGGCACTACTGCTAGGTCGGCGAGGACGGTACTGTAGGTAAGAGCAACAACGTAATGAGGTATGCAACTACAAAATGGAGCTCGGTTTAGCATCTATGGGCTAATGCAAAGCTCAACGTGCTTTCGGTGCTCAAAATGAAGCGACGCATTGAGTGCTCCACGGTGGCTTGTGGCGACACGACGAAGTCTGCAATGCGGCTACGCTACGACCAGCTAGGCACTTCATTGACTAGCCTACCATTTTTGCGAGATGATGAAGTCTGCGGGAACGGAAGAGCTCACCTGGAAACCAAGTGAGGAAAGAGATCGGGTGTGACGGCGGTGTTGCATGCTCCGAGCTAGCGACGGGGATGAAGGGCATTCCGATGACCAAGGTGCACGAAACAACAGAGGCAAAAGCTCACTGGACAAGGCGGAATGATGCGACAATGACTTGGCGTGCTCCAGCTAGCTCAGAGGATGGAGATAGTGTTCCTTCTTCTCTGTGAGGAAACAAGCATAGAGGAGGCAAGCGTGAGGAACAGGAAGTCGTGGCGGTCACAGTGTGCCAGAAGCTGAGGACAAGGACTCACTCTAGTGGCCGGGAATCAGCGGCAAAGTCGGTGACCATAATTAGGGAAGACGGCCAGTGCGGGTCAAATTCTTCTCCAACCAAGGCGAAGAAGAGGGAAAGTTGGGGAAAATGCAGAGGAAAGGCTGGCGAGTACAATGATGCACTCGGACCGAGGATTAAATAGCGAGGAGAGGCGGCAATATGAACGCGATGATACGGTGGCTCGGGCGCGAGATCTCGTGCACGACGTGCGAGTGAACGGGATGCTCTCGTGAGGTGACAAGGTCGCGGTGGTGTGATAGAGAGCAAGAGGCTTGAGGCGCAGGATCTGACGCAGCTCTGGCTCACGCGATGCGTGAGGCGAGATGGCTCGCAGGGAAGAGAAACAATGATCTCCCTAGGAGGCCTAACAGGTGAGGACAAGGCCCACGCGTGAGTTGGAGCTAACGCGCGCGCGCGCGAGAGAGAGAGAGAGAGAGAGAGCAGGTGGGTTGTTGTGCGGCGCACGAGCTGGGCTCAGTTGCTTGGCTGGGTTGCGAGGGAAAGAAGCGGGGTGAGGTCGCAAGGCTGGGCTTGGTGCGCACAGGGGCGGGCTGCGAGAAGGAGAGGGCTAGGCTGGTGGGAAGGAAAGCGACCCAAGAAAGAGAGGAGGGAAAGAAAAGGTTTAATCTTTTATGAATAGATTTGAATTTGAAATTCAAATCATGAGGAGGTTTAGCACACCATTTAACTTGTAGATTTTTATAATTTCAATTTGGAGCAGGGAATTTGATTTAAAATTTTTAATTGAAAGACGAAACTTTTGGAATTTCTCAAGATGCGACAAAAGTTTTTGATTGTTCGAAAATTGGACTATTACAAAAGTTTTCCCGAGCCTATCTGAAAAGGGGGCATGAAAAGGATCGGGGTGCGAAAAGAGGACGCATATAGGCCTTCCTTTTCACATGGATTCCCTTGAGATTGATCCGCACACTCAGTGTGCGCTTGCCTGCAATTGGAGCTGAATCAGTCCAAAAGTGCGATCAATGTGTGGTGGTTTTGGGTTTGTGATATCTCGCTTGAGTCACATCCCATGAGGCCATGATGAGGCTGGAAAGGTGGTTCTTGATAGTGTGGCCAAGCACTTGCTCATGTTTAGTCCCTTTCTTCTTATCACCAGCTTGGAAGAAAAAAATTAAGCGCACTTAGGTAGATTAATGGTCTCATGTTCATCTTGTATTCTTGTGTGCCCTGCCGACAGGTGTAGATTTGTAACGTGTTTAAATTGGATTTACATGTTCTTGAAAAGATGAAAAGTCATTGAGGTTTTCTTGTTTAGATTGCTTTTGGTTGAGCAGTACTTGAGCATGAAATTGCTTTTGAGTAAGCAATGAGTCGTGCTCTCTATGGCTCTAATTGTATTTTTGCACTAGATAACCCCATGTATATAGACAAGGACCTAGCAAACCATGTGCATTCGTGCAATGAGATCCTGCAATTTTGTGAAAGTAGAGGTGGTGGTTCCCTAAAATCGAAAGTACATGTAGCAATTTGCAAAAATCTAAAAATTAGAGCATGTGGTTTGTCAAAATTAAAAGTATAGTCGAGAATTTGCAATTCTTGAAAGGAAAATGCAAGTGCTCCTTAATCTCCCCAAGATAAACGCAAGCAACTAGGTTAGATGAGCTCATCACATGGAGCCAATGGGCCAAATTTTCTTCCAATTGGTGGCTTTACTTAATTAGCTCATCTAGTCAAGAGGACAATTATATGACATGGCTCCAATGTATGTTGGTGTCTTCTCACTCTTGATTTGGCTTGATTGAACTTCAATTTTCCACTGGACAAAGCACCCTCCATTCGTGAACGAAACCATGAACTTTCCAACATTCAGTCATATGATAGCCCAAAAGGCCCTTTAATTCCCACCAATTCAGGTACAGCCACGTGGAATGGTTTTACAATGAGTTTTACCATGTAATTTTACCATAGTTTCACTTTGCATCACCATTTGCAAATTTTTTCACTTTACACCATCTCTTCTTACTTTTTGTTTCACTCTGCACCACCTCTTCTTTTTTTCCCACTTTGCACCAAGTGGACGTCCTGTTAGCAAGAGAGAAACATGGGAGACGTGCAGGGAACTTGCCGATAGTGAGGCACGACTAATGAGGAGGTGGTAACCCAAAAAATAAAGAGAAAGAGAGTCATTTTGGTGTCGCCGATGTTGCTATGATCGTCGCCGACGATGCTTGGGCTATTCTTCTCCACTTTCGATCCATTTCCTGGCTCCATCTACCTCCTCTCTCTCCATCACATACCTCGTCGTCACCTCTCGAGCCACCGGTCACCGTCGGCCAGCACCAAAGAAGTCGGTCAAATTCTTACCCTCATGCAAAATGCAACACATGATAAGAAGAGGTGGGTGTAAAGTGAAAAAAAATTGCTAATGGTAATATAAAGTGAAACCATAATATGATCGTGCGATCTAAAGTGAAATTTACTCTTTTATAATTGTACTACAAGGATAAAAAGGTTCTTGTCACTTTAAAGATTTTACTTGATGCATGCCTGACAGCCTTGGGGGTTTATTTCCTTGTTGATATCCTCTCATCTTTTTCTCTGTCTGAAAGTTTTACGTACGCATGCACAGTTACCGAGCTTTTCATCTTTACTTCCTTTTCGTCTTCTTTTTCAGTAGCGGGTGGAATCTGACTTCTCCCCTGTTGTGAGATTGCAATGTTTCACTCTCTGAGAAGATGCAAGATCGCAACATTAACCGATCAAAACAACCAAAGATATAGTCTTTCCTAATACGCCACTAAAAAAATTGAGTTTTCTTTTATGCCACTGCATCTCTTCTATGCCACTGTTGTCCACCTCAAGTCAACAACTGTTATTTAGTCGTGAAAAGACCAAAATGCCCTTCTTCTTCCTCATATTCTTCAACCAGATTTGGAGGTGGGGGAGGAGCATCGGATCTGGAGTTTGTAGGTGGGAAAGAAACTGGTCGCCTCCTCCTCCCCAGCTCCCGCCGGCGTCGCCACCCTCCTCCCCGTGGCCAGCCGTCGGCCTCCCGAACTCCTGCCGCCGCCGCCACCCTCCTCAGCTCCTACCTTGCCGCCGCGCCCGGAACCCCTTCTCTCGCCGCAGACCTCCTCAGCTCTAGTCGCCACTGACACGGCCCTCCACTCAGCGCCCGTCGGTCTCCTCCCCATCGCCCGACACCGGACTCCCTAGCTCCCGCCAGTGATGCCGCCCTCCTCCCCAATGAAGCCAAACCACACGCATGAACAAGACTACAAGAAAGTGATTTTTTTTCCATAGAACTTCAGATGACATGTAGATCTCAGGGGCAATATGGACATTTGGATACAAACATGACACCTTTCCGGGGTAGCCTAATGCGGCTAACGACGGTGGCATAGAAGGGACGAAAATTTGAATTGAATTCCAGTGGTATGGGAAGGAAGGAAACATAATTTTTTTAGTGGCATATAGGAGATCCGGCTAACTTTAAGCGACAAATAAAGAATTTTCTCTTTTGGATTATAGGATTGCTTCAAAAGAATTTTATATGAAACTTATTTCTTATCAATTTGGGAGAAATTTAAGCGTGAGTTCTAAACTCATATTAATTTTCCCCTTGTGTTGTCCAAGGCAAGCTCCCTCAAAATCACCATTAACTAAGTAATTTTTGTATTTTGAAAATGTGATTGAGTCTAATTTTCAAATTTTGCAGAGATATACAACATGTCTTCCCGTACATGCATGGCTACACCTGGCAATTTTGTGAGAAAATCTGAAAACATCCACTCCTGATTTCCACGGATTATCGGTTTCACGGGATAATTACCCTTTCGTACTTGCCCTGGAAAGCAGAGCAGTGGATAACCAAAGATAAAACAAACTTCAAATTAAGTAGATGGCACAAAGATAATAGAATTGTAGAACAGATCGGTCAGTATATATCATTATAACTTAGCAGCCCCTTGAAGACTAATCATCATAGGACATGTCCTTGTCAATTACATTAACAATCATTTGTCTCTTTTTGTTCTCTTTTGTTACTTTGTAATCTTTGTCACTTTTTTTCTTTTTAGCTTCTTTTTCTCTTTGGGTTTGGTAACGTCTGCTTCCACATCCTTTGCCAAGCGACATCGCCTAGATGCAGTGCTTCGTTATTAAGCGATGCAGACTAAAAAAAATCGTAAACTGCTACTTCTAAAGGTACTACTCAGGCTACCCAAGATATCCCTCTTGCTTAGTTGAATTGCGTAGTCAATTTGGGAAATGCTACCATACAAATAATTTTTTTACTGAACTTCTCGCTTGTCTTTAAGTTGGCACCACTTAAAAGAAATGTAATGGGTTTGATTTGCAAAAAAAAAAAGTCAAAAAGAAGAATAAAATCAAAACTTAGAAGTTAGAAGCATGGGACCTCCAAATGATAAATCCAATATTAGAACTACAGGAGCTAGCTCTCACTTCACTAGTTCTTCTCTTATTTGAGACCCACTCATTTTTTTCCCTTGTAAAACTTTTAGTTTTCTTGATTGGGCGAAGGTTGAGTGATGTGTGACTATATCACTGTGTTCTTTATTTAAGGCATGTTTGAACAAACAAATAGGCACTAACTGTAGTCTTTCTTTTCCTCCTACCTTGCCAGCAGATTGCCGTGTTGGTTTTGTGATCCGAAAGAGACAAATACGATAAATAATTGAGCATGCCTTAACCGAGGTGACTTTTTTTTTATTATTAATTAACCCTTTTTAAGTTTTATTCTAAAGTTAACCTCGCGAACTTTATTTCCAATTCTGACTTTTTTGGTCACGCCACCACTCAGGGCGTGACAAAATAACACTGTCATGTCAGCTCGTATCTTGTCAAATTCTTTTGACACCACCACCAGTGCCGTGACAGTGTTGTTTGGTCACGTCACCACCCGTAGCGTGACAAAAGTGTATTTTTAGCGGATTTATCCTATTACGTAACAATATTGTTTTGTCCCACTACGGGTGGTGGCGTAACTAAAATGGTCAGAATTGAAATTAAAGTTCGCTGAAATTAACTTTAAAATAAAATTTAAAGAAAGGTTAATTAATAAAAGAAGTTCAACCGAGGTATTGACATCAGATTTGTTTAATAAAAGAGATAATAAAACTAAAGATAGCCGGGATCCCAGGATCAGGATCCATTGTTTTTCCTCCCAAGAAAACGAGAACGGGTCGCGAGTCTCAGATAATCACCAACGACCCAAATGTGTACTTTCTCTTCTATTAATGCGACGGCGTGCAAATCTCTCTTTTGTTTTGGGTGTTATCGCAAAAAAAAAAAATCAGTCACAAAAATGTTCGGTAAACGTCACACACACACGTACATCGCACTAAGACCAGACATGATACTAGCTACTGCTTTCTGATGAGGTTTAGTGCTGTCAAGCCAATGAGAAACAGGGTAAATGCCCGTGTAATGATGTTTTACTGGATGAAAAGACTTGAGAAAATGGTCAGCAGCTGTAGTACAGCTACGATACCTCTCACACGTACTTGTATAGACGGAGCATCACATGTTTCCCATTAGATGATGCTCCAAAGGAAAGATTTGTTGTTCCATTTTTATCTGATAAGATCTGCTCGGATCTTCTGAATGTGACTCTGCACGCGTACGTGGAATCTATTGAGTTATACACGGTCTGTACTCTTTTTACGACGACATGCAAAAGACTTTTGTGTCATTTCGTTAAAGAAGAAGCACGGATTTTTAACTGGTTCTATATGGAACTTTTTTTATTAAATAATCTTTTTTTAACTTTTATTTTAAAGTTAACCTCCGGCGCACTTTATTTTTAAAAATAACCCCTTTGGTCACGCCATCACCCATAGCATGACAAAACAACACTGTCACGCTAAGACAAACTCTTGTCACACCACAGGATAAGTCCGCAAAAAAATCTTTTTGGTCACACCACCACCCATGGCGTGACCAAACAACACTGTCACGTCACCACCCATGGCGTGACAAGAGATTGCCCAAAAACGGGCTGGCGTGACATTGTTGTTTGGTCACGTCACGGGTGGTGGCGTGACCAAAGGGGTTATTTTTAAAAATAAAGTGCGCCGGAGGTTAACTTTAAAATAAAAGTTAAAAAAGATTATTTAATAAAAAAAATTCTTCTATATGGGATAACTATGGTACGAGCAACCTTTCTCCCACTTTCAACCGGAGGATGAGCACGCAAAATACGTAAGTTTGGGCAAAATCTCAAGGGGTCAAATGTGAAGCTGCGAATCATTGTTCAATTTCATCGTAGTTCTGTGATATTTAGTTACTTAAATTAACTTTTGATCGTTACAAAGTCATAAACATTAGAAGAAAATGATTTATGCATTGTTAAAACAATTCAAGAAACGCAGTAAAGCACAAACTAATTCTAAGAACCCGCACTTCAGTGCTATTTTAATCTTACCATCTAATATGCTCTTAACAAATAGTAACATCACTAGTTTACTTGAATGCTATCCATGACACAAAAATGTTGTGCATGCTCAGTATTCTCTTAAAATACATCACATGCAAAGTTTAATTAACTTCTTAAGCATCTAAGACAGTTAATGCCTCAAATCTGGAGGTCGTAAATTGCACGCAACGAGCGCTGCCCTGTGTATAGTATCAGTCATTCATATTCCAGAAAATAGTATTATTGTACTTCGTTAACTATCCGTCCATGAACATGGAGAATCAATTGACAGTAGGGGTCCTTTTAAATAAATAATTCAAAATTTTGTTCCAGCTAATGGTATGAGTTTTAGCCGCCCATGTGAAAGTTCGAATCTTCAACATATATATCAATTTTGCAACACATCTTGTTACGTAGGCCTGCGAGATAACCAACGATATTACCTTGCATTCATAAGTCAAGATATAGGTGACGTGCAGGTGTGAATATTTCCAACACTCATCAACATAGATTGGACTAATGGAAGACTAAACGGGAATTACGGAAGCAGTTAAGGGCATGTACAATAATGCAGATAAATTGCTTTGTCATGTAGAACTCTCTATGTCACTGTAGGCGATCTAAAGACAATTGCGGGATTGTAGACAACACACAATCTTTTAATATTTTTCTTGGTTCTGGTGCTACAGTCAGGTACACGATTGTAGACAGCATATTTCTCTTTTTTTTTCTCATTCATCCATATTAGCTTAAATTCTACGTGAACTATAGACAGCTAATGTAAACTCATTGTACATGATCTAAGAAATCGCTGGACAAACACGCCAACTCGCTCTAAATTAATTAAGACTATAGGTAGCAAGTCGATGCAGAGGTAGGTGTTGGGTGTTCCGAAGAAACGGTCTAGGAATGGCCAGCTGTCGGATCAAGATCTAACGGCCGTGTTACTAATCAATAGTCAGAGACAATTGACATGGTGGTTAGTGTCTCACTGTCCAGTGATGAGCCATGCGACGTGTGAGAGTCATTATTATTAACCTCTAGTGAGACTTCGGAGAAACTCAGGTGCAAGTATTGCATTTTTGCAATACATAATTAGATAGTGGCTGCACTTTTTCGTCCAACCCACGAGAACTTAATTTCTCTTGCCACAGTTTATTGCATCTTGTGCAAGTGAGCCTTTGACTGAAATGGCTTCTCTTTTAAATGAAATAGCAAAATTAGCTCTCTCCTCTCACGCGCACGAACGAAGCGACAAAAATAGCACCTCTACTACGCAAAATCACCGCGGGAGGTGATATGTCATGAACCGAAACCGCAGCAGCCGGCGGGTGGCTTGCCGCGAACCCGCATCATGACGGGTGGCTGCTTGCATACGCTAATCGTCCTCCCAATGCGGGTAGGCCTCTTGTCGTGCTCGATTAGCGGCGGTAACCACGTGGTCCCGATTTGCGGCACATCGCCTTTCGTGACGATTTTGCGTGGCAAGGATATCATTTTTGTCATTTCATTCGTCGGTGGCTGGTTTTGTTATTTCATTTAAAAAAGAGGGCTGAATGAGCCAAAGTTTCAGAGTGCGCTAGCAAGAGAGACTTTCTGTTCCCCTGCATGTCTATTCATTTGCTTAGATGGTTTATATGCTCCTGTGTAAAGTGAAAACACAATAATCATCAACTTATTTTACCAGTAGTAGTAGACTAGTAGCACAACTAGCTACTTATTATATATACACTGCTTTTAAAAATACCAAAAAAAAAATGGCAAATGCTTAGGTAGACAGGGTCTCTTTTACCTGATGGCTAATTACCACACACAACATGGTACAACCAAACGATGCAAATTGTAGCTATGGCATGCGTGTGGACCGCACTTGAAATTCTTAAATTCCGTACAGCGAGCCAGTGGTTTGCAATTTCAGTAGACTAAGGAGGGGGGGGGGGGAATAAATCACAAGGAGCAAGGGTAGTTTGGTCATTTGCGTTAGCAACTAACAAATGGTGCACCCCGCCACCACGACAATATAATAAAGCACGACCGGTGGCCATTACGCCCATTACAAAGCCCCCCGTGATGCAAGATTAGCCAAGTCTTTTGCATTCGATCGTATCGTAAAGCATAAGAGATCGATCGATGAAGCTGTTCGCCTTCGTGAGGCGCGCGCGCCGGCCATCGTCGCCGGTGGAGACGGTGGCGACGCCAGAGCCGGCTGCGGTGGCGCTGGAGGACGCGGCGGTGCCCGCGGAGAAGCGGCGGCGGAGGCCGTCGTCGTCGGGGTCAGCGGCGTGGAAGCCGACGCTGGTCGCCATCTCTGAGGACGCCACGGTGGCCGCCAAGGCGAAGGCGAAGCCGGCGGCGGCGGCGGCGAAGGCCAAGGCCCCGGCGAGGCCGTCGCCTCGCGTGGCCCGGGTGGACTACGACGACTTCCGGTGAGTTCTTGTGCGTGCGTACGTGTGAAGCGCTGTGTTCGCACGCGTGCCAGGAGTAGACCACGGCCGTTGGATTTGGCGGATTAGGGACGGGATCGCGACACGTGTACGTTGACATGGGGCCTAACTCCCCATGCGTGCCGGTCTCCTCCTGCGAGGTTGAAACGCCGTTGGATAGACGTTGCGTGTCGCCTCCAAGTGGAGCCTGCAGAGAGTCTTGTAGGGCCACAGATGCTTCTAGCAGATATAGCTAAACTTTTAAAACTTTAGCTATCGTTATCTCTTAAAATATTTATATTTGATGCATAAATCATATCTCTAAATTTGTCTCGATTTTTTTTCATAATTTTATAGTTTTATTGGGTGTTATAATTATATTACAATAAAAATTAGTTATCAAAGTTGTGTTTTAGAACCGTGTATTTGTGGCCAGAGGGAGTATATGGCTTTGAGTCAATGGTCCATTTATATGGTGGGCAGTTTTGTCATTTCCCTTGTTACCGTGAACGTGATCTTCTAGTTTGGAAGATGCAATGGTTGGTCACCATGGTACCTTATCGGTTGGATCTTGCAGAAAGTTGACTCAAGATGGTTAATTGGTTTCACGGAGTACTGCGCGGTACTGCGAGGCACAATGCAGCAACATAATCTGAGTCTGCTGCTACGATTTTAGTGTGCTTAGAAGCGTTGTAGCGATCTTGCTGTTTAACAGTGTAACATCGGTATTTTATACTTTTGAACTCAATCGTTCTACGATTGGACAGTTCGGATGAGACCTAATGCATCTCTACTATGCACCTCTATCGTAGCTCATTGCTACGGCAGATGATCTGCGTCCCTTATACACTTGAATTTAGCTTATACTCCATCTAATCACAAAGGAATATTGTTTTTGGACATCACATGATCCACAAAACGTAATTTTGACCACCAATTGCTATAGCAATAGATTTATAAAACCTAATAGAATTACACTTTTATGAAAGTTATTTTCATGACAAATCTATACATACTATTTTCGTGTGTTCAATATAAATATTGAAAAATATATCGATAATTAAAGTTTACAAAGTTTGACTGCACGTACGACATGACTTTTTTTTTACCGGATGGAGTAATTATTTAGTAACCGCAGAATTAAGCCATGCTATCATGCTTATGCAACACTGCGACTTCAAGCTCAAACTGCACATGCAGGCGTTGCTAACATTTGACAGGTTCAATCAGAAATCAACGAATCGCTAAACAGAGGAATTAACCCCAGTATTTATATATATAAAAACTAAATTTTTGTTAATACGTTCATTGGTGCACGAACAGTACATGGACCCAAAATGAAAAAAAAAATTCTCTCAAGCCCTGGAACTGCATGAATCTCCATTGGTAGAGAAGCTCACTATCCTTATCAGAATCAAGAAGAAAGGGGGAAGGGCCTCTTTTCTAGACCTAATAATTTCCTCCTTTTTAGCGGTAGTGCATGTGTCAGAAAGAGACATTTGCTTGCTTTAACAAGTCAAACCTCAAGCTGCACCGCCCCGGTCAAGTAAGGCTGTGACTCAGCCTGTGATCCTGATGCCTACTACTACTAGTTGTCCCTCGAGATCATTCATTGGTACTAAAAAACTGAAAAGGCATGCAGTGCAAATTGCAACTTTGCAAGAGCATCAATATTTAACATACATCAACTGTGTTTGTCAATGTTGTAGACCAAGACCGAATCCAACAATGTTTGGAGACTAAAAATATCGATGTTCTTGACACTGACCCATATGCATCTCTCCACGTGCAGGCACTTCAGAGCACCTACGGTGTTGCCGGCGTTCGCGCCGACGGCGTTCCTGTTCTGAGCTCAAACGAGCTCACAAATCCGCACGGCGGCGGAGCGGACCGGCGGTGGTGTAGCTGACGGGTGTGGTAGTGTGGTTCGACCATGACGGCTCTGCTTTGTGTGCCCAATCTGAGCTTGTAAAGCTGCTGATTCTGTGATTCCTAATGCTCCTGATGTGCATGTCTACTGTTTCGGTTTCCATGGTCTTTTGTGATTCGGCCTGTCTTTGGTTGATATGATATGTTTTTAAATTGTAATAGCAAAAATAGCCTCTTACAACTGAAATGATAAAAATAACATCCGTACCACACGATCTTTCCGTGAAAGCCACCTACCACGGTCTAGATGTACGGCGGTAAGATTTTGCCGTGCAAACCACCTACCGTGGTCTAGATACCACGGTGATGCGCGGCACATGACTTCTACGGTAAAACTATACGTTATGGATGTTATTTTTGTCATTTCGATTATAGAAAGACTAGTTTTGCTATTTCGTTTGAAAAAGAGACTAAATGAGAAAGGAAAAAAAAAACTCAATTCTCCTGCATGATGTGATCGATCGAGCGTCTAATTCTCGGTTTAAATATGGTGTCCGAAACTCGATATTTCAGTCTAGCTTCTGAAACCTAGATCGCTCAACGACAGAGAATCGATCCAAAACTTCAGTAGTTCAACCGGCTCACCGAATTCGGATCACTCCAGTAATTAGCAAAGCACAAAAGATAAACAAAAAAAAAAAGGAATCATGAAAGAAAACATACAGTCGGATTAAAGAACTATATGCCCTTTACTCATAATGTCTTCGTGCTACAGTATCATGTTCCAATGAAAGGATCTGAAAACTAACACAATGAAATCACATCTGCCCGATCTGAAAGAGAGCGCACAAGCACGGTAATATATATGCTGCATAGCACTGATCTGGCAACATCTTAACAAGCACACGAGAAACATAGATGGCACATCAAACTAGCTTAATCACGGGTAGCAGGCCGAAGAATAAAAGCGGAAACAGTTCATAAATTATCATCTCTTGTCAAGAGAGGAAATGTACCAAGTTATGAGAGGAACCTTTGTTTGCTACATGAGATTAGCACCCCTCATGTGTCGCCATTCAAAAGAGCAACAATTGGACTTTCCCATGCTGGAACAATTGAACATGAAGATAAAGCAGTGCGCTTCAGCAAGGCTATGATATTTGAATCGTGTCGTCACGGGGGCATAGCAAGCGTGTGCCACAAGATCAGTAACCATTAATCTTTCGCTGAGAAGGGCTAGAGTGTAATGCCCTGCTGTCAGTGAGCCTTGAAAAGCCAACCTGATCCTTAGGCCCTGGGTTCGGGGGGCCTCTTGGACTAGGAACACTGGTCAAGCGGCTCTGTGGCACAGTATCAGACATGGACTTTGAGAAGGCTTGGGCAAGATCCAATGCGGTCGCTGCTTTCCCGAAACGAGGTGCAGTAACGTCAGGCTTTGGTGGCTCCACTGGCTTACGCCAGGTTTCAGGCTCTGGACGTGGTTGCTCAGACGGCTTCTCCACATCTCTAGCAACCCTCCTGTTGTCCTCCCGTCGTGTAGGCCTATATGCGTCAGCCCTGTCTGTATCCCGCCTGTATTCTTTCCTATCAGCATTCCTTGGGCCTCTTTGACCAGATGGAAAACTCTCAGCCTTTTCACCTGAAGGGTTAATGGACATAGCGTCAACCTTCTGCTCAACCTTTGCAAATTCATTTTTAGACCTACAAAATGCCAGAGACTATTAGTAAATGTAACACACATTAAACTTATGCTTGTCTCTAGTAATCTCTGCATAAAAGAAAAACAATCCCCAGAAAAAAAATGTTTTACCATCAACTACTGCTTAGAAACAAACACATAACAAACGAATCATCAACGGTGCAGCGGCTACCAGGAAAATCACACTACAAACCAGGTAAACCTATACAATTTTCCAGATCAACCTCCTTCCTTGACGCTCCAAAAGCAAACCTTGTGAATTTTTACAATAGAATCTGGTTCTTAACTTAAAATGCATGCAAAGGAACTAAGTTCAGCATCTAGCCATCCAGGGTCGACGCAAATGGCATACACTGGCCAGCTAAAAACACCATCAAGCAAAATTGCTTTCAACAGCACTCAAACTGTAACTTTCACTATCTTAAGAGCAAAGTCCCACCTAGCATCCCATCAATTGTAGGCTGACAGCACACCTATGCCTCTCATTGTAGCCAACTGTGTCAAACCTTCTATTCCGTGCCTATAATAGGAACATATACTGTGGTCCAGATCCAATTTCCGATCTAAATTTTACTTGTTCGTAACTTCATACACAGCTACAAATTTTATTTCCATGATACACAAGAACCCAATAAGTATGATTGTCCGGCAGCATATCTGTCTCCAGTGGCAGCACACTGTTCAAATACTGTTACTGTCAATCAAATATGCAAGCATTCAATCAATCACATATTAGAAATGAAAAAGGTATCCTAACATTTCCCCCGCAGCAATCAACTCATTTCTTGCCATTCCATTCATGTAACAAACTACAAAACCTAAATGTGTATGCTCTCTGATATTAAATACTTGGTAGCTTCTGAGCAACAAATCGTAATGACATAATAAAAGCCATAGCAAGGGAGTAGGAAGCAAGACAAGGCAGTCAAGATGAACAAGCATAATCAGCACACCTTAAGTCCTTAACTACAAGAAAGCTATTAATGTTAACTGTTAAGTAAAAAATGTACCAATATATTGATTGTATCTAAAAAGCCTTATATCTTAACTACCTGCCGACTGGAGAGGTCATCTCCAGATCACTTGCCAAAGAATCTATTCCACGTTCTCTGAGAACCTGTATTTATAAAGAACACTATCAGCTTTTGGTTCAGCTAGAAACAAAAGGAAGCATAAAGTAACATATCACTAAAAGCCACATGGGAGGGAAAGCAGAGCACATACTTGTTCCCGAGGGCGAGCACCACCAAACAGGGATTGCCTGATGCATTTGAAAACAAGATAAGGAACTTAGAGTAATTAAAAAAAACTATATCGAGATATTGACAAAATACTCCTCTACAGGTAAATAAACTTAGAGGCCTCAAAGATAATTCTTATCAAACAGATTGAATGCCAGATTGTTAGCTTATTGACTTGCTAACAAATTCAACACCAGTACAAATTGTCAAAACAAAGATTCCAAATATGGTATGCAATAGGGATGGGGGTGCTGGAAACAAATTGAAGAGAACAGCATCTAGATGACATTCTACTATTACAACCACTCATTAGTCATTGCACATCAATTTTAAAATACTTCTCCTTATCCACTATTCTCGCAGGTCCTACTGTCCAAAGCAGAGCTATAATTTAGTCCTTGTGATAAATTCAAATAACCTCTATAAACGCATTCTGATGGTATTAAAATGTTTACTCCATACACATCACTCATTCCAAATATGGTATGCAATAGGGAACTAGAGGGAAGTGTTTCCCAAACAGTAAATACTAAAGGAAACCTAAAGGTGATCAGCACTGGCTAATGATATAAACCCAGCCTGAATAGGCGGACAGTGGAACCTGTCTTATGCCCTTCGGTTAAGCATGAGCTATGTGCAATTGTTCAACAAAGAAAAAGCAATGACCTTGGAATACATATTAGGTGTTAGGTTAATCTGCCAAACAGGCAGAATGCAAAACAATGTAACAAGCCATTCTTGATTGCGTACAGCACAAAACATGCATGGGAATGTACATACTGCAAACAAACACAGAAGACCAATTTTCCCACATAATACACCTATTTGACATTAATCATAGATCAGTTAACAGGAATGATATATGCAATGTTGGCATATAATGGAAAATAAATAGGTGGCTGGACAGGCTATAGTGTATTGTACATATGACAGCCAAAAGATATAAGCCAACTTACAGCAAGCACCAAATGATTAAATTAAATTTTCAAGAATTTCCTGCAAAACAAACAGAAAAGTAACAAACAAAAGCTAAACATCACATACCTTTCCTTTGCAGCACTTTCATCAGACTGTCCCACCGCATTGGAGCGAGGTTTCAGATTCAGTCGTGGACGCTCAGCTGCCCTGCTCTCAGCATCCACCCCTGCCACTCCTGTTTTAACTGCCATCACATTCTGGTGCACATCACGTACAGCCTCAACCTGCATGACATTCGCAATCACGGGGACCTGATGCACCTATACAATTGTAAATTTGTAATCCGCGCCACCAAGAAAAAAAGGATTAAATTTCCACCATGTCATGGCAAACCTAATGTATATCAAATTATCAAAATAACAAAATCATAATAAACACAAAGCTACATAACACAATCATGTATCACTTTGCATGGAGATATCTCTTATAAGGTTTGTAAACACCACTTGATTAACTAACACTGTTCCACTACTGTAACTGTTGGATGCACGCAGGGCATGCCAACTCAAGTTGCAATCCGAACGAGACAAATGTGAGAAGGAACAAAAGTAACAACCTGCTTCTCTTCAACATTTGTAGGAGATGATTCAGGAGCCTCGACTGGCTTAGAGCGAGGAAGCAGCTTCAACTTGGGTTTCTCTGGCACTTCCCCGCCAACCCTGCCTTCATGCGACGCAGGCCTCAGAGGTGCCGCGCCCCTCTCCATGCCACCGTCCAGCTGTCTCACTCCAACCGACCTTGGCCTCTCCATCTCGGGCGGGGCCACATGAGTCTCCACCACTGGGGCCGACACAGGCGCCGGTGGGGAGGAGGGCTTCGACGAGTGCCACCTCCCAGAGATCACCTTCTCCACGGCGCTCGCCTGCGCGATGCGTGTCGCCGACCAGATCTGGCCACCGGCAGGGCCGGGACCCACCGGCGCTGCGGCCGGGGCCACCTCCCTCCTCGGCCCCCAGGCGTTACCAGGCACGGATCTGGCGGGGCCCACAGCCGAGGAGGGGGCGAACGACGGAGGCGACGGCGACGGCGCCGGGCGGCGCGGCGTGGCGGCCTCGAAGGGCGTGCGCTCGTCCTCGTCGAAGTGGCGGCCGATGCGGGAGGGGTTGGTGAGGAAGGAAGGCACCGCGGCTGCCGCGGCGGCGGAGGAAGCGGCCTGAGCGCGCGGGCGGGCGGATGCGGACGAGGCGGGGGACGGGGAGGACACGGGGCGGTCCGGCGGTCGTGCGGAGCTGCGAGAACGAGAGGACTTGGTCAGTCACAGCGGACTGAGGGATCGGCGCAGCGGTATGTGGGGTTAGGGTTTGGGGAACTTACACGCCGGGGGCGGAGGGGAGGGGGAGCTCGGAGGGGATGGAGCCGCCGTGGAAGTCCTTGAGAGTCATCGTCGTGGCCGCCTTCTTCTTCGACATGGCCGCGGCCGGCTCGGTGGCCGTGGAGCTCGCCGGCGCCGGAGAGGAACGGCTGCTGCTTCTCTCCAGAAGGAGGCGCGTTTGATCGGGGACTGATGGTTCCAGGTGCTGTGTTGTGCTGCCAGGGGAAGGGAAGGGTTTGTGTTGTGTTGGATGGGAATTTTTACGACTTGGCCACTGCACTTTTTTTGTGAGTTGCGCGTGCCGTGGGGAGGCGCTTTTGTATTCATTGAGATGTTAGGGACTAGTTAGCTATTTTGTTCCCTAATCCTAATTCTATGGCTATGGGTGGAGAAGATCTTTTCCCATCATTATTTTTTAAAGGAAAACTCGCGTAAATATCCATATAGAGGAAGGCTTAGTTTGATTTGGGTCTTCTCCTGGTGTAGGCTGGGGCCCAACTCTATAGCCTAGTTTGCTTGGGCTGGGCCGATTTTTGGGCTGCTGTCTGTTTGGATTCAAACTCATGGTTGTCATGTTTTTTCGTATTGACCAGACTAGTCTGACATCTGCAATTGGACACACACGTTGCCGTAAAAATAACTAGAACTTTGCGCGGCTATGTTTGTTTCGAAGTTTGTATAAATGTTTGATAATGTATTTACGTATCTTATAGGCTATTTAGACTTTAAGACATCCTAAATATTGGAAACGACAATACAAGCTAAAAAGAAATTACAACTTGAGGAACGTAATTGAAGTATGTGCTTTGATTGAAGAAAATCATTGAGCATAATAAGTTGTTGGGATTCTTAGAAACTAATCACTCTTCATCACGCATAGATCATGTAGTTGCATGTCTCTATTCTTACTCTATTAGTTATTTTTCCAAATTATGTGTATGCACATGTACCTCTATTTAATCTTAAGTAATACTTAATTATGTGTGCGACAAATTATCTTTATGGTATGATGTATTAGAGTACATTGCTCATGTATACATCGATGCATCATGTGCGACCTACCTTGAACTTATCTCCTCTCACACACCGACTATCCAACCAAACCATGTGGCTTTTATCTCTTCTCGTTATCATAGTTTTCTGCTTCAACCTCCAACAGTAAACTCAAATCTTGATCGATCCCTCTTAACTGTTACCCCCTTCCAATGCTATACTT
Source organism: Phyllostachys edulis (assembly GCA_036346405.1). NCBI lineage: Eukaryota > Viridiplantae > Streptophyta > Magnoliopsida > Poales > Poaceae > Phyllostachys > Phyllostachys edulis. The sequence continues at coordinate 129,409 of JAYEVD010000716.1, read as the reverse complement.
TACCACAAGGTTATCTTCTACTACTTTCCAATTATTGCTTAATGCTAACTATTGCGACATCAACGTACATACATATGCAATTATCGCCGATCCTATCGAGGACACGTATCACGCTCTCTCATGTGACCCCGAGCGTATTCCCTACGGCTGCATTATCTCTACTCCAAGCTTTTTTCTCCTCTGTCTATGTACGTCCCCACTTCTATTTGTATGGATACATGCATATACATACGCATGCATGATGTTATACATGCTTGACGTCCTCTTCTCTCATGCCAGTCGCTCCTCTTCTTCAACGTTGGCCAACTCAAAGTTGTAGTTTTCTCACTAACCATGACAACCTCCCATCTTTAGTAATGTCGGTATGTCTAATTTAGTCATTGTCTAACGATATAGAGAATCTTTTCACCATCATCGGTGACAACGTGCCCTTACCAGTGATAGCACGCTCCTAGCTACCTGATGGCCACATATCGTCCATAGCTCATATTTAATGCAAAGCTTCATCTCCTCTCTAATAGAGCTTCCCCATTATCGAGTTTCTTTGGCCGCTAACTTCTTCAACAATGCCGATGCTCACCACTTGTCACCACGGCTCTTGGCTCCTTCAACACTGGACTTTATCTTTCATGGCTCCGGTGAGCAGCATGATATTGTTCTCATCTCCGTCGTCGTCGCCTTGGCTCTCACTTCCCCATGGATCAATGTATTTTGCAGGACAAATCAATGCACTCTTTTGTGGTCTCCACCAACACTATTCGTGCTATTCTCATTATAACTTGTACTTTTTAATCAAAATTTCAGTTATTTTTTATTTGTATTCCATAGGAATCAACAATAGAAACACCTGACCTTGAAAGCGAAAGTAGTGGCTTCTTTTATATTTCCTTGGACACTATTCATGTCATCCTGGTTATAACTCTTATTTTTATTCAACATTTCAGTTATTTTTATTGGAGTTAGTATACAAATCAAATTGCTAAATTTATTTAATTTATTCGGAATTTAGTTATTTGAGGATTTTATTTTGGAATACATATGGAAATCAAATTGCAAAATCTCTTTTGTTGCTTATTCGAATTTACTTTCGAATTAGTATTGAAATCTAATTGCTAATTTTATTTTTATTCATAATTTTAATTGTTTTTGGTTGAATTTAGTATACAAATCTGAGCTTCAATTATTGTTTAGTTTTTATTACAATTATAATCATTGGAATTCCTATTGAAATCAAATTGCTTATTTTATTTTATTCCAAAATTCATTATTTTTTTGTTGGATTTTGTATATAAATCTAATTTCAAATTTTTTATTACAAATTATAATTATCTAGGGATTTGCTTGGAAATTCGTATGGAAATCAAAATACTTGTTTTTATTTTGTTTTTATTTTGAATTTTAGTTTTATTGTACTTGATATTGACTCTTTTACTAAGAAATTCATATAGAAATCAAATTGCTAGTTTTATTTCATTTTTATTGTAAATGTTAGCTTTATTTTACTTGACATGCATGTACACTTTCTTTTAATCTAGACCATTACAATCTGGACCCACCACGATCGGCGGTGTAGATCTTTCTTTTTTTTTTCACCGATTAATATGAGAATTTCTAGTCTTTGAGAGCGAACGTGGTGACTTTTTTGACTCTGCTTTAATAAAATAATAATATATAATAGATTCATATATTCCTTTTTTCCAAAAGTGAACACATTGTTTTCAATAGATTTGATGGTTCAACGATGTCAAAACTCAAAACTAAAGATGTATCTTAAATTTTAGTAATACTCCGTTTCATGATCGTTGGTCTTGCTACGAACCATTCAAAATTATCAACTATCGCGAAAGTATCCTCCTTGCAGGATGCAACCGAGATGGATGAGCGCTGAAGTAAGTGCATGTTGTGCTATGTACATGTGAAAGAGCACATGAAAGGTCATGGTTTCTCTTCCTCTTCTTCTTCCTCTTCCCTGCTTAGTGTCATTTTCCCTCTCCATCATGGCATGAGGATCAAGTATAGAGCCATTATCCATACAATCTTTTTTGTTTGGTTTAAGTTCAACTCTAGAAGCTTCCTAGAGGTTTGTGGTGGCATGAAGATGTCACTTGGAAGAAACTTTTGAGAATGTTTGATTGCCATCTAACGTCAGGTGAGATTTATGGTGACGTGGAGCATTTCAATGACGGAGCTTGAGCTCAAAATCAGAGAGATCTAACACTAGATGATATATGAATTATGCAATCTAGATGTGGCTACTGGCTATTTCCAATACTAATCACTGAATTACCCTAAATACTACTATTTTTTATATCGAATTACACAATTGTCACCTTGGCCCCAATGAAGCTCCGTCCCTGGAGCATTCTAGACTTCCTTTTGTACTCAACTTTAAAGAAGGTCAACATTTGGCTTATTGACAAAACTAGCTAAATTGTCGGCGTAATTGCGCGGATAATACTAATATAATTCACTAACCATATTAATATGGAAACTAACATAGATAGAAATTTTAGTATGTGGTTGAAGTGTCATAAATCTTGGCGCTGCACCTGCCACAGCCACTGTAGGATTGCTCGTCTAATGTTACAAGCGCATGAGAGAGATGAAGTCATCTTACATAGAGAGAGCATTCGGAGAAAAAACACGTAAAGAGAGAGAAGGGGCATACGGTGGTGTGTCCTCGAGTTTTTGGCCGTGTTGGCATTTTTACATTGAATTTGTAGAAATAGCACCTGGCACGGTATTTGTAAAAATAGCATGCGCTACTGCACAGCCATCGTGCAAAAATAACATGGAGGCGACATGTTGGGGCAGAGACAATGCTGGGGTGACACGTCAAGGCCACCACCACGCCGCCGTCTTGACATACCGCCGCGATCGCCGTCTTGGATAAGCCACGCCACCGCCATGCGGATACACCACCGCACGGGCCGCCATGCGGACTCCAATGATTAGCGTTGTAATTAGCAATTTCTCTCTCCTCATGAATAGTGATGTTTATAGGAATTTTTAAATATAGCAAATGAGCTAAAAAAATTATATTTTTTTGTGAGGCCTCCTGACACAATGTACTCGCTTGTGTAATTTTTTCATAATTTTATTCGGTTTGAATTTTTCTCGCAATTTTATTTAAGTATATTATTTGTAGGAATTTCTAAATGTACAAAATGAGCTCCAAAAATTATGAATTTTGTTTTTAAGGCTCCCTACACAGTGGACTTGATTGTGTGATATTTCTAAAATTTTATATGTGTTCTGAAATTGTCTCAAAATTTTAGGATTTAGGTCTCGAAAATTTGGATCGTAGGTTACGGAACTTAGGGTTTCATGAATTCCCACACAAAGTACTCCTAAAAGAATAGGCTTAATCATATCTTGGCATAGCATTTCGAGACAAGGAGTGTCGACATTTCCAATGGAGTGCAATATAACTTTTCATACATAAAATTGACGGCATTTCATGTGTTACAAGCATTACATGATACACGCGTGGGTTTATTGCAATCGGGATGAAGGAGAAGGGGGTATTATCACATGTACCCTGATTAAGCCTATTCTGTTAGGAGTACTTTATGTGGGATAATCCATACCCCGATTAAGCCCCCATGATTGCCGACGTGTTAGCCTCATAACGAGTGACATGTTGTGAAGCGTGTAGTTATTTACTGAAGTGAGAACTGGCTACATATCGAAAAGATTGTAGTTCAGGTTCTCTCAATGCGAATAGTCCATGGAATCTACACAAACGTGGGATACTTAGTGGAATCTACATTTAGAGAACGCTTATGTCCCACGCTTACTACTGCAAACCTTGTGTAGATTCCACTAAGTATCTCACGTTTGTGTAGATTCCATGGACAGTTCATATTGAGAGAACCTGAACCACAATCCAAATTTTTAGACCTAAACCCTAAATTTTTGAGACAATTTCAGAATACATATAAAATTTTAGAAATATTACACAATCAAGTCCACTGTGTAAGGAGCCTTCAAAACAAAATTTATAATTTTTGGACCCCATTTTCTATATTTAGAAATTCTTACAAACAATATACTTAAATAAAATTGCAAAAAAAATCAAAGTGAATAAAATTATGAAAAAATTACACGAGCGAGTACACTGTGTCAGGAGGCTCCACACAAAAAATTCATAATTGTTTGAGCTAATTTGCTATATTTAAACATTCCTACAAACATCACTATTCATGAGAGAGAGAAATCGCTAATTACAACACTAATTAAACGCTAATCATTGGAGTCCGCATGGCGGCCGTGCGGTGGCGTATCCGCACAACGGCCACACGGCGGCGTCTCCGCACGGCGGCCGTGTGATGGCCCCTGTTGTGTCACCCCGGCATCGTCTCCTCCCCGACGTGTCGCCCCCACGTTATTTCCACACGGTGGTCGTGAGGTAGTGCGTGCTTCGATGTAAAAACATGCCAATACGGCCAAAAAGTCTTTGTCCTCGATGTATAACCAAATTGGCGGTCTTAGTGTCCTTTTTCTTTATCTTAGATTGATGTCCATTAAGGAAAAAACCGCCTCTAACCAAAAAAAACCGCCTCTAACCGAGAGGAGAAAAAACCATTCGAAAATTTTAAAATTTAAATTTATGACTGCATAATGCACTTCCTAGGTTGCTTTAGACCCTTTTTGTGCTAGATTACCTATTGTATGAGCTAAATATGCTTGAATTATTGTATAAGTAAGTCCCAACATTTTTTAGAGCATCCCTCATTCAATTTTTCGGTTTTGGTAGCAGTTTTCCAGTTTTTTGAAGCGTTTTTTCCGGTTTTGAGCGGTAAGGTTATCGGTTTTAAAACTCTGCCAATTCAATTTTTGACCATTTTTTTTTCGGTTTTTTTATTCTGGTTTGTTCTGAATTCTGCACGGCCACGGGTGGTTTTTCCTCGTTTCCGAGATTTTGATCCTTGATGTCCATCATACCGTGGATATAATCTTCGCCTCCTTGACCTGTTCTCGTAACTATCTCTCGTATGTATACTGTTTTCCTTTTTTCTTTGATTAAGGATTATTATTTTTAGTTTTAAAATTACAAAGCAACTTATATATCTTTAAGTACTAACATGTCCCTCTCATCGTCGTCATGACTCGGCTGAAGTCATGGCCAAGAAGCTTTGCAAGATGCTGGCGGAGGGAGGACTCACAGGGGCTAGGGCTCCCTCTATGATCCAATTTTTCTACTACATTTATTTGTGATCTATATAATTTTATCTATAATTTTGCTATTTGTCACCTCTCATATAATATAATTTCACTACATAACTTGTTCGACGCCCTTATTTCCATGCCAAAATCTGCAACCCTCGCTTGGAAGTTGGCGTGAAGGAGTCCTCTTGCACCCCCTTCACTCCTCATGGAGGTAGGCTAGTCCTCTTGCGACTCCCAAGGCGATGATGTACCTTGTTTTCCAATCAAGAATTATGCCGGTATCTCTCCTGAATAGACGGGAGTCCAATGAACCCCCTTCCATGTACTCATAGACAAGGAGCCTCTTGGTCTTTTCGGCACAGAATCCAAGCAGGCGAACCAAGTTGACACGATTGATCATCCCAACGGTGATCACCTCAGCACGGAACTGCTTCTCCCCTTGCTGGAGCCCGTCGAGCCTCTCCACAGCAATGGGAGTTGAACCTGCAGGCAGCTGTCCTTTGAACACCGAGCCGAAGGCACTTCCTCCCAACTTCACTGAGAGGCTGTTGGTAGCATGCTGCAAGTCGCTATACCGAAAGGTGATCAGCGTGTCACTGGTCTCAAATGTCCGAAGAACCCTTTGTCTACGGTGCCTCTGAATTAGCACGAATGATATGATGGCAAGGATTGTCAAAACCGCAGCAACTCCACCGGCAACTTCATGGATGGTCGCTGCCTTGAGATTTGCAGAGAGCCTGGCAGCTCTGATGCCGCGAGACTGAGAAAGAGGATCCCTCATCCATCCCCATTGTGCTGTTCTTGGTGGTTAATCATATCCCCATGCCAAACAAAGCAGCCACTGCTATTGTAAGTGTAAACATTGCAACTGCAATTGTTCAGGCAAGCCACCAGGCAATCTTCAGAGCTCCCAGCAACCACACTCTGAGCATTGTCAGGGAGCCTCACATCTGCCGTGGCATGGAACTTGTCAGCCTCCACCTTCGCTGAGCTCGAGTTGGTCTGGCACTGCAGTGGTACGTTCCTCTTGCAGCCACCGCCGACAATCTACTAATTTGACCCTCACCAGACGATCTACAAATTTTTTAAGAACAGAGCATGTTCCAGGAGGCTGCTGTGTTATTCTCTAGTGTTCATACACACACACACAGAGAGACACTACGCTGATCCTACCGTTCTCACTCTTGCCACAAAGCCAAATAAGCAGCTGGACTTGCACTCGCTGCATCGGCTGCACAACGGACTGGAACTAGTCGTGTCAGAGCGAGCGTCACAGACCACCTGCTACAACAAGGCTACTGGATGTACTAATGAACAGGGGCAGTGTTATTATTCTTGATTCAGAGGACGATGTTTATGCACCGATTGGATGATATCTAGTTCTGAAATCGTTCATTAAATTGACACAGAAGGTAATCTAGTCTTCATCTTCGGGGCACCTCACCAATCATCAGCTCGAAACGACACTTGCAAGTTTGAACCCAGCAGCATACAAACTTCACTGGTAAGAGTAGCATGCAGCAGAACAGCAGTTTGCGAGATCACTGGAGCCACAGCACGGCCGCCGGCTACTTCAGCTTGTGGATGGTGTCCATGTCCACGGCCTCCTGAAGCGTGCCTCTCTCGACGTGGTCCCACCAGCCCATGAGAAAGTTGTCGACGACCAGCCTGAACCAGGGAGACAGCTTCACGCCGTCCTCGCCGGCGTCTGCCTTGCGGATGAGCTCCTTCAGATGCTCACGGCTCACGTACTTCACATCGGCTACTTCGTCCGGATTCGGGAGCAGCTTCACGTCACGCACGATGAAAAGCAGGTAGTCAACTGGAAATGGTAAGGGGAGCGGATGTTAGCACTGGGTGGAGAATTTCCTTCTGCTTACTGCTTAGTGCTCACATTACTGGTGCAACATCTCCAATAACGAAGTGGGGATTATGACACATCGATAGGCTTACAGAAACATGACTAGAATATAGCAAGGGTGACCCTTGAACAATAATCAAATACAAATAAACAACAGATGATGATGTGACAATAACTTACGCTCGTGTTCGCCCCACTTTCCATCAGACGGGGCCTTGTAAAGCATCCGACCAAGAGGGGTGAACTGGTCAACTGGCACATCTTCAGCTGGGATGCCCAGCTCATCCAGGAGCTTCCTCTGAGCAGCATTTCTAACACCTGGAGAACGAGAAGTTGCTAACGGTAAGTGAAACAGAGTAAGAAACGGAAGAAATGTTGACTTTCCTAGATTTTTTGGCACATACCAAGGAAGTTCTCCTGTATAAGCTCAGACTCACGGTACAGAGGATGGCTGCAGCAGGTGTTGGTCCAAACTAAAGGAAATGTAACCTTTGTTGCAGATCTTTGCTGCAAGAGTACAAAGCTACTTAGCAGAAAAAATAATAATTGAAGAATAATAAGACAGTGAGAAACACATAACGGAAAGTAACTTCAATCGAGCAACTGTCATTGTCAACAAAAGGATATTTTGAAAAACTTGCTAAAACAAATAAATAAGTTTCAAATAGCACGGAAAAAGAGCTAATGGGAGGATGCTACACAGAATTTGATCCATATTTCAATTGGAACTGTTTAATAGGCCCTATCAACTTCAATTAGGCAACTGTTATGGTCATACAGCTATAAGCAATGAGAGTATGCTAAACATATTTGATTCTATTTCAATCCTCTTCATGCTGTTCAATGTGAAGCGCAATATCTATCTGATATTCTGAAAATCAGACAAGACAAACTGACAAAGTTATAGTGACTATTGATTATGTACAGAAGTGGCAGAAAAAAAAGCTCCTGCCATGTTTTGTTTGCTCTCTAACTTTACAGATAACCCTATTTTTTTCCCAGTCTTACTTAGCAAAGTACAAATTATACGTTAGCGGCTCTGTTAGCTCAGAAGTTTTTATCCAAGACACCGAATGTGGACCATGATAATTTTGGAAGCCCTAAAGTCGAGGAACAACCCCTTTACCCACACTACTCAATATTTTTTTTAATCTCAGGCAGCAAGTCTACTAATGTAATATGTAACTACAATTCTATATAATCTACAAGGAGTCACAGCTTCTAATGCAACTTCAGAGCTAACTATCATAAATACCAAGACAGAAACAACATCTACAAGTTTCAAAACATCGTGCCTACGTGACCTAACTCACATTGCAATGTTTGTTTATTTCCATGGTAATTCAAGGCAAGAACCTAACTTTGAGCTGGAGATATTTTGTTACTAGCTGCCAGAGTAATTTGGTACTTCAGAAAACATGTTCTCTTATGAGGTTTCAAGAACAGGATAGAACCCAATCACTAGAAGTCTACAACCATTGCCAGGTGGAATATGTACAACAAAATGGAAAAATAATAAGTGACAAATCAATGATTTTTCCAAACCTGAAGTAGCAGCTCATATTTTGAGTTGAAAAGGAATACACTGAAAGCCCTGTGGAGCAGGTTCTCAGATTCTATCTTTTCCATCAGATGGCCTACATCCATATAAATGACAGGTCATATATCAGTAACTGATCCAAAGCAACATCGACAGGGCAGAGAATTTAACTAGATATGCAGATAAGAACAGAATTGAACTTACAGTTGTATTTTGATTCATGGCCAACAACATTGTCCTGCTCATCCACCAAAATGCATCTGTGAAATAACCAAGCCAAGCATAGTAGACAAAAATGTTAGCGAATGACTTGAATATCTCCGAACAAGCATTTGTTTTAGAGAAACTCATGTTTACAGGATTCCAAATTTTTAAAGGATTGCATATTTACATAAAAACAATGGACTAATGGAGTAACTTGTCATGGGCATGGACCTAGGGGCCATGCTCTTCAAGGATCCATACCGATGTCGTAGCCTGTCGTCGACGTGGGGCTACCAAGGGCTGCAACCTTGGCCACCACCGTAGCTCGAGGACGAGCTGTCGCGAAGGGAGGGTGAAGTTGTCATGGGCATGGGCCCAAGGGGAGCCACGACTATGCAAGGAGGCGCATGCAGCCATGCATGCATATCTTTATATTAGGAATAGTTATATGCATATCTTCATATTAGAAATGATTAGATGCATATCGTCATATTTAGAAAGTATGGATATTATCTTATCTTTAGTTGATTGGTTGCATTAGATATGATAGTTTCCGTATTGTTAGGGGGCTAACCTCATCTATAAAAAGAGAGGAGCCGCACCATTCACAGGAAGCAAGAATAAACATAAGTTACTTAGTCTATCTTCTTCCTGCACTTGTGGTGCGGCTACCAGTCATGGCGTCATCGTGCCCCTTGGGTCCAGGGACACCTCGATCGCGCCTAAGGGCCCTTACCCAACCATGCACATTACATTTGGTATCAAAGCCAACCACCACGGCCTCTGTTGCCGAGTTATCCATGTCACCGCTGGTTTCACCGTTGCCATCCCCATGGGCATCGCCACCGGAGCCAGCCTTGACACTACCGCAATCTACTATGGTAGGCCCTTAGCAAGCGTCACTCCCGCCATCCTCAATGTTCGCGCCACCACTGGTTCCGTCGCTACCATCCCCATGGGCAACGCCACCGGAGTCAATCGTGGTGCTACGAAGCCTATTGTTGCAGTCGTCCTCTATGTCGGTGTCACCGTTTGTTCCGTCGTTGCCATCCCCACGGGCGATGCCACCGAAGCCAGCCTTGGCGCCGCCATGGCCTCCACCTCCACCATAGCTCGAGGACGAGCGAAGCGAAGGGAGGGTGAAATTGTCATGGGCATGGGCCCAGGGGAACCACGGCCATGCAAGGAGGCGCATGCATGCATATCTTTATAATAGGAATAGTTAGATGAATATCTTCATATTAAGAATGATTAGATGCATATCGTCACATTTAGAAAGTATGGATATTATCTTATCTTTAGTTGATTGGTTGCATTAGATATAATAGTTTCCATATTGTTAGGGGCTAACCAAGGGTCGATAACCTGGGAGGGTAGAATCCGGCCCCTCTCAGATGCAAATAACAAACGATTCTGGGGTCAAATTTGCTAAAATTGTCTAAATCAAATTGAAATCCATTCAAAATTGAAAAAACATAGGTATTTTCCTCCGGTCACCCTCAGAGTGCTGGAGATTCTGGCGGGATTTGGAACCTTGGGGCTAACCTCATCTATATAAAGAGAGGAGTCACACCATTCAAAGGAAGCAAGAATAAACAGAAGTTACTTAGTCTATCTTCTTCCTTGCCCTTGTGATCTTGTTGCCAGTCATGGCATTGTCGTCGCCCCTTGGGTCAAGGGACACCTCGATCAGGCCTAAGGTCCCTTACCCCAACCATGCACATTACACAACTAGACTTGAGGCCAATCTTGCTTATATGGCACAGACTATGATCTGGCCAAAATATTCAAACTTGCTAGGTTGCAGACAAGATTGCAAATATGAACAAATTTATTTTGGTTCTTTCTTTTTAACAAATAGTATAAGTTACTATTTTACTACTAATGCAAAGGTGCTATTAGAGATTATGTTCTAAAAACAGGTCTACAAGGCCGTATACTTGGCCGTATACAAGTAACGGGTGCCCTACCTGTTAGCCGGTTATACCGCATAATAGGACGATTATGCCATATAATCGCTACTAGGTGGGGTGACCTGTCGAGTACCTGTTACCGATTTTTAGAACCTTGCTAAAGACAATATATACATGTGTTTAACAATAACATAATGTAGGCTAGTCTCCATGAAAAAGTGAAAATAATACAAGGAATACTTGAAGGAAAAGCCTCATTTTTAGAACCGTAGATGGAAAATTTTCTTTTGATGCACCAGCATAATTGTTGCATAATTATTAACTAAATGCAAGCCTTGTGTTGGGTTCTTCCACATGATTAAATGCACAAATAAACTTGCAAGTTGCAAACTCAAAGTCCTTCATTATTTGCACCATCTATAAGGAGATGTAACCTTTAAGCGATACTGTCTTAACTTTTAACTTTTAAGTTAAATTGAAGTGGTCAGCTTTGATCTTTTGCCACATTTTTATACTCTAATGCATCATAAACATAACGAGGTTACACACCAAAATTCACCTAATTTATCTTGGATCACTGAGGAAACCCCAAATGTTTTTTATTTATTTTGCATCACCGAGGAAATCTCGGTCCAGCGAATTAAAATTTCAGTCCTCGTCCGCATTTGAAGTTCAAATGCGAATGAGGTTGAAACAATTCTTCCAATTTGACAAAAGGTTGGTGATCAGATAGAGACATGAATAAACAAGCTTTGCAGACCAGATACTAATCCTACTAAAACATGTCTTTTGACATAAATCCAACCAAAATATTTTGGATTATTGAGTTTTACATTGGCTTGTTAGAAGAAAGGCCATGTGGTTCATGCCTTACCATTGCCATCGCCTTAAAAAATTGGGAATAGCTAAACAAGAGATGCTCTTTTTCATCTTCTCCCCTTCTATTTATCAACATGCCCAAGAGGCTCATGAGCATGACACTACAGGAGAAGTTCCAAATTTGTCACTATATATTCCAATGGTATAGATTTCTCCTTTGCTCTGATCTCGAACATCGGATCCTGATCAACCAGCAACAAAGGGTGTGCCATTCATGTCATGCTTTACACGTGCCAGAGGAATATGCGCAAACCCTTCAATAACCATTTGGAAACATACTATACGGAACAAGCCCGTAAATAACTATTAAGGAAAGGCTGTACATAAAAACTTCTATAGAAGCATATCCACAGCCTTAATAACTCCTCACATCCAAATTTATCTTTGATCCGCGCTCGCTTACTTTACTCTTAATCTGCGCCTTCCAATCACATTTTGTTCTACAATTTTTTTAAAATATAAATATATTTAGTACGTGTAGCATTGCTCTAGCAATAAAAAGCACCCACCATCTAGGACTTTACTTATAAATCACCATCCAAAATTTAGACAATTTTATAAACCACCATTTCAGATCACATTTTGCACAGCCAAAATTTAGACAATTTTTACAAAGTACTTAGTTACCGAGTTCTCGACTAAAAGAATAAGATAGCTGACAACCAGAGTCCTAAAAGTGGGTGGGGGGACCACGGCCTACAGACTACAGTGCACTCGCATGGCATGCCCAGAAATGCCCGGAATTTTGGCGCAGATCCGATGGGCAACCACGCAAACCCTTAAAGCCTAAACCCCTGACGTGAAACCGACCGAATAAACCTAGATGCGCGCGTCTCATCAACAACACCGGCAAAAAAAATAGCAGATCCCTAGTCGCTGGAACAGAGGGGGGCGGAGGAGTGGGATGCGGGGCGCTCACTCGTCCTCAAACATGAGGCGCTTCTGGACGGCGTCCATCCCGGCGTCGTCCCCCGCACCGGCCATGCCTCGCGAGCAGCGGAGGTAAGGGATCGGGCGAGCGGGCGCAGGAGCACGAGGCGGCGCGACGCGAAGAGACGCGGAGGCGAAGAAGGCTTTGCGACTGTGATGGGGAGTGTTGTGTGTACTGTGTAGTGTGGAGGCGAGGGGAGGGAAGAGGACAGGTGAGGTGGGGGATAAATATTGAGAGGGAGGGGGCGGACGGCGTAGTGGGCCCCCCGTGTCAGCGAATCTGTGTTTGCGGGCGGAGATTCCCACCGGGTTCGCCACGTGGACTGGGCTTTTTTTCTTGATGGTAGACTGCTGCGAGGCTCCGGCGTGTGTACCTAGCGAGGACAATGTTTCCCCCTTCGGTCGCTGAATGGTGGGCCCATGGTGTGCGTTTTGGTCTAGCTCGTGTTCTTTGCTCGAGGTCAGAATCACATGGTTACTGGTTAGCGCGAGCGATCTCCTGTTAGATCATTCAAGTGGGTGGAACATGTGATGATGAGTTATCATACTAAATAAATTAAGAGTTACCATAAAAAAAAAGCATGTGACATGCTAAAGTTATCCTTTTTCAACACACAAAACCTACTTTTTGTTCACTGCCTATGCCTATAGTTGCGTTGCCACGGTATATATCTTTCGTAGGCTTCAACAACATCGTCTTTGAAGCCATTGTGTCCCACCACCTACTTCCGCGTTACCAAAATCGTCACCGTCATCGTTGTTTTCCCATCCACCGTATATTGGCAAACTTTTAGTTAGTGACGTCATTCCCACCGTTATAGCTTGATGAACCTAGGATGGTTAGTACAATCTCGTGTCATCTAGGATGATCATCTGATGTTACTATACCGTACCCGTTTTCCTATTCACACAGGATAACTTGAACCCTAGAAGGTTTTTTGAAAACCGGTGAACCCTAGAAGGTTACCACCACGTTACGTCCGTTTAAGGTAATCATATGAACTTTCCTGTGCTGGAGCTACATATTAATTAGGAATTTATGTCTAAGATTTTTTTCAAACCTCCTAGTAGAACACAGAAACATCTAGAGCTCTTTCCATCTGGGTCCCCCGTGGTGTTGCTTCCAAGGGTGCACCGTGCACGAGAGGTCGCGAGCCGGATGAAGCAGCGAACCCGTGCTGACACGCCGAGTGACCGATTGTTTGTTGGGGAGATTTCAGATTTGTCGTCTCTATCGCATTGTCACGTTCCCAATGGAACAGATGATGCACGGGGACAGCCGAGCCGGCCAAGCCACCAACGCCTCATTTATTAACGGTGCAAAGCTGAGCCGCTGAGGTACATTCGCAACCACCCAAAATTCGCAGCCACCCATGGGAGAATGTAGCCGAGAGGCAGATAGGGAACGGGAGTAAATGGCTCCTCCCCGCAGCCCCCATATCTTACGGAGAAGTATCAGTGCAAGGAGAGGTGACTACGTGGACCGTACGGCGTAACACAATACAATATAGGCACGGTCTATTTCGGTATGGATCTGTTTGGCTTGTTATTTAGACGGTTTATGTCGTGCGGGTCCATAGGCTGAGGCACCGATCCAAGCACGACAGGTGTAACACCTTGAAATTGAAGATATTTTAAGATTGTTAAAAATGTGAGATTTTTAAAACTTTTTATTATGTTATGTTGATATTCGAGTTTTCTGGATTTTATTTGAAGATAATTGTCGAGCAATAAATTTTAAGGAATCAAATTAGGAAATCCAAACCTAAATTAAATCGATGATACCTTTAAACGGATTAAAACTTAGATCTAATTCTGAATTGCTAACCCCGAATTTGAATTGAGACTGGAAATTCTGAAATGGGAAAATAGAAAGGAAAATAAATCAGTGCGGGCCAAAAACTAGCTGGTTCAGCCCACCTTCATTTTATTTTTCTTTATTTTTCCTTTTTCTTCCCTTTCTTCTTTCTTTTCCTTTCTTTTCTCCTTTTTCCTCCCAGGTCCACCCGCCAGCGCCCTCGGTTCCCTCTTCTTCCTCCCTCTGCTCCCTCCACCCAATCACCACCCCTGGCACCATGCTAGCCTCCCTCCCTCCCATTGTGCCTACTCGCTTGTCACCATCTTAAATCATGCGGTTGTGTCACTACTCACGTCCGTGTCGTTGTTCCTACGCCATTGGCACCACATTGCATGCCTGCTCCCGTCTCCTCGCCTGTGTCCATGCCCCCGACGACCCGCTCTCCTACACGTCACGTCAACACCCGTCGACCACGCTTGCCTCCATCACCGTCGTGCCACTCGACTCGCGTCACAGCACACAACTCCGATGTCAATCTCACCCAGAGTCGCGCCCTACTTAAGATGAGCCCGACCTCCTTCCTCCTTCCCCTCTTCACTATCCTCTTCCTCCCACGCGCCACCGTCTTCTCGCTTTCGGTCGCCGCGCCTTGCCAAGCCGCACCATTGCCCCAGTGTGCATCAGCCGCCCCCACCGTGCACATCACCACCACCTCGATGCCCTCGACCTCCTCGGCTCACTCACCTCCCCTCTTGTGCCCCGTATTGCTCGGAATGACCATGCCGCCGAAATCTTCCCGAAGCCGTCTGTCACCCCGCTTGTTGTTCCTGCTGTCCGGGTGAGCCACTTCCATTTTTGTTCGCATCAAAACATGTTCCAGCTTCCATTCCTCAAAACCTCTCAATCAATTTTAGGGTTTGCGCAAAGGAGAGCGTTGTGCCCTCTTCTTCCTCGATTCTGACCATGCGCCGCTGCCACCACTACCACCCTTGCCCCGGTGAGTGTTTCTCCAATTCCTCCCCACTAGAGAGTCCTTGCACCACCCCCAACCTCCCCCACCACCCACTTACGCTCTCTCTCTCTCCCGTAGCGTTGCCTCCACGGCGAGCCGCCAATGCCGCCTCGGGCTCATTCATCGAGCGTCCTCAACCACTCCCTGCCCCCACCAACCAGTCCGGTGGACTCCCATCGTCCCCGTGAAGCTCATGCTCGCCTCCTTCTTCCCCTTCCTCCCCTCCAGCGTCGCTGCGTCCAATCGCTAGCCGCCTCCATCCCGCCCTGGCGCATGCCCGACCACTATGCCACCACCCATGGGTTCGCCTTGGCCTTGCCCGCCATCGGCCACCATCGTCGCCTCCCTCGTCGGTGCCACCCTCGCCACCTTGCCCCAGCAACATCCCCTGTTTCCACCTCCGTTGTTCTCTGTCTCTTTGTGTGTTCTCTGTGTAGGAGTGATTGACAGTGGGTCCCATATGGGTTAAGTAGTAGTTAAGCACATGATTAGTTAAGTGGTTAGTTCATGATGGTTAGCTTCAGCATGTCATTCAGCGTAGGCCCAATGGTATTTTAGTTAAGATATAACTAGTTATATAATATCCAAATGACATATGGGTTACATGCCATCAATGATTATCTAGGGTAATTAGGTTATTAGTGTTTTATTAAGCAGTAGCCCCACTAACTAAATTGTTAATTTAAATTAGCATAATGTTAATCATTAACGGAGGTTGCAATTAGCAATCGGACTTTAATTAATATGAATAGTAATTAAATTAAGATAATTAATTTAAGCGATTGGATACTAATTGTCATTAGTGTCTTATTAATATTTAAATTTAAAAGAGCGAGATCAATTATAAACCATATTAAAGTACAATTATCCAAATAACTAGTAGGACATTATTAGGATAACAATAGTAGTAACAATAACATTAATAGTGATAAAATAATTATGATTCAAAATAATACTAATAATAAACAATAATCATAATGAATTAGTTGAATCGAGATAAGTTGAAGATCAATTCATGATCGTACAAACTGTGCTATTTAGGGTTAACTATTTTAGGATACCAAATAAAATGAGTAACTCGCTACTTAACCAAAAACAAATCATCAGTAGGTAGCTTAAGAGTGCTAATTCAATAAGGGAATCCTATAAAATGTAATCGTATACCTAGGTATGCAAGACCGCATTACTAACTATGATAAGATCAAATCAACTCAAGGATACAACTCAGACACTTAGAAACCACTGTTTAAATCGGAAGGATGGTATCTAGTTGAGCTTCTACCTAAGTCATGGAACTTACTTGATAAATATAAATTGATAAGAAAAGCATTGAACAAACTAGGTCTCATGTGTTAGTTATGATCATATCCGTCATATGTGGCCCATCGCCATCATACACAAGTCCTAGTTAAGACTCATGAAATTTTCTTGATAAATAGAAAATAATAATAGAAATCATTAAGTAAACTAGACCCATGTATCGGTGAGACTTATGTCTACCCTGTGCAAACCCCTGAACCTATGCATAGGTCTCACCTGACTATCATTGAACTTACTCGATAAATAGGGAATAATAACAAAAGAAATCATTAGATCAGCTAGCGTCGTGTGGTGGATAGTGATAAGATGTTCCCAAGTGGGTGGTAATAGTTCAACCATCAATCAACATCCTATAGATTCCAGCCATCACCCCTCACTATCCGCTCCCGATAGAAGTACAAATCGTGACCCGAATGTGGATCAAAGAATCCTACCTAGCAAGGTGATCTCTCCCATCTAGGTGCCCGATGGCGAATGTTCTTGTGAGTATTCTCTTCCTCCTATTGGAGTCATAACTCATGCACCAATGGACTTTCCAAGAGCCCGATCCCTCTCACCCTAACTCCGGATCAAACCTTTAGCTGACCCTAAGTCTAATTAGCAACTCAAAACCCCACCGCTATAGACCAAACAAATAAAGTTTGGATTTATCTACTTTGCTTTGGAGTATTTCCTTCGTTTCAAATATCCCTAGATGTACTTCATTCCGTCTGAAGTATTTCCTTCATCTACTACCTTTGGATATACTTACTCTAAAGTATTCCCTTCATCAACTCCACTTGAGTATGTTTGGTTTCATCCAGGATACTTATTTATTTCAAGATACCATT
Source organism: Phyllostachys edulis (assembly GCA_036346405.1). Lineage (NCBI taxonomy): Eukaryota > Viridiplantae > Streptophyta > Magnoliopsida > Poales > Poaceae > Phyllostachys > Phyllostachys edulis. Next base: position 111,950 of record JAYEVD010000716.1, on the reverse strand, counting down.
AGATATATTTAGTTTCGTTTGAAGTATCTCCTACTTCAAACACTCTTGGGCTATTGACTTTCATTTGAAGTGTTTCCTTTTGTTTCAAGTGCCTTTGGATTTATTAGATTTCATCTGATTGCTTTCAGACGTTCTCGGGTTCATTAGTATTTCGCGTAATTAGAATCAGAAGCCACGATAGAGCAGCAGTTCAAGCAAGAGCAAGAACATGACCAAGGTTATCAGTGTTGGGCCACGAGTAGGCTACGATAGCAACAAACAAAAATGTTCTACCCGCAATCCAGGAAGCCAAGCAAGTAGATGATCATAGATCGTTACCACCAGACGCGCAGAGCAGCGGAAGAAGGGTTGGAGCAGTCTGGTCCAACGTAGAGTGCGTCGATGTAGTGGTCGTAGTCGATCATCCAACGTCCTCGCGAGTCGATCGTCTCCTCCAGCAACGTCTGCAATTCCTTGTGAAGATCGCGTATCGTCCTCAAGCGCAACAGTCGCAGTAGCGCCTCTACGGTATCCACACGTCCACGGAAGGAACAACCATACGTCGGTGTACTAGAACCAAGTCGCACGACAGAGCTCTCAGGAAGATGGCGGCTAGGGTTTCGGTGGTGTAAAAAACTTGTGTCGCCCAACAGCCTCATGCATCTCCTTATATAGTGCTCGTGACGGATCCTATTCGAACACATTTGATGAATCGTATCCATACTGATTTGTTCCAACCCGTTAAGTGTGTGACCCTGTAGGTTCATGCGTAATCGGTTGTGACTCGAAAACCCTTTCCAACCACGAGTCGTAGCGATTCCTAGCAGAACATAGCGATTCCCGAATACACATAAATTATATCGGACGAACCTTGATGCAATATGATCTACGACCAGGTCCTCATCACTTACGACCAAGTCTTATCTCTATACGACCAGTTCGTATTTGGTCACGACCAGTTCGTAACTCCTTACGACCAGGTTACGACCACTCTGTGATTACGTTCGACCAGTCTACGATCAGGTTCTCATCACTTATGATCAGGTCTTATCTCTATACGACCAGTTCGTATTTGGTCACGACCAGTTCGTAACTCCTTACGACCAGGTTACGACCACTCTGTGATTACGTTCGACCAGTCTACGACCAACTCGTATCTCCATACGAGCAGTTCGTACCTATTTGAACTAAGCGACCTACTCGTGTATACTCCCTTTGCCTCACGATGTCTGGTTGAACTCCAGGTGAGATGTTGTGTCATCCATGGACTGTTCAATACTTTCTCAATCGAGTGTCAGATAACTTTACGTGGTCGAACACTTCGACCACTAGTGGCATGGCCATACACTTTCTTTATCTGACCACAACAAGGGGCCCAAAGACATCTCTCATGTTATGTTAGGAGGGGCAAATCCCATATCCGACCAGTCACATTCCTCTACATGTTTCATAGCATACCCGAAAACTACCTTTATAAGTACCCAGTTACGGTGTAGCGTTTGGCAACCCCTAAGAGTGCTATTACACATGTAGGAAACCATACTGATCTCAGGTCTAAGGATTATACATCATCATTACTTGAGACCAACTAACGACACATAGAATCATAACAATCTCAATAGTGTCTCAAGGTGGGTCTAATCCAACATCATGTTCTCTAACATATGTCCATATTATTGGTTTGATATCTCCATATCCATGACCCGTGAAACATAGTCATCAACCAATACATATGCTAGTCTATTCATATGTGTCCTCATATGTTTCCGACCAGGGATTGTATAAGAATAATTATCGCAGAAATATAGAGTTTCGCAATCAAGTCACATACTTGATAATAAATATTAACAATATTATTCTAGGAACAAGATATCATATTATCCAATATTATGAACATAATGAAATATAATCATCTCTATGATTGCCTTTAGGGCATATTTCCAACAATCAGAACATTGAGTAAGGCTAGTCAACACTTTGATCATGTTGCACCTACTTTTGAATACAAATTATATTGATTTAAATTATAGAATTGCATTGCTATGATTTATATAATTATGTTAACTAGCTTGTAGTTAATACCTTAATTATAATTGAGTACAACCTTCACATCCTTGAACTTGGACACTATCCTTTGTCTCCCTAGTAATAATGACATACATGACTAGTTACTAAGTCTGTATCTAAGTGTCATACTTAGCCTTGCTTAGATATATTGACATGTGTGCATTAAATTGCCATGACAACTTTCAAAACTAGATTTGGGCAGTTGAGGCTGGAGCCTGGCTGGTATATTGAACTAGAAAAGAATTTCAAAACAAAAGAAAACTAAAAACATATTTCGACTTGGGCGGCTGGAAAGCGTGGTGGGTGCGAATAAGAGCATGACAAAGTGGGTATGGGGAGGTACCACCCAAGTCAATCAAGGGCTGAGTTCTGGTAATAGTCTTCTTGTGTAAAAACAGTGCAATCGCAAATATATAATGAGCACAACCTGGCTGATTAATTTGTTTGCCTCAGAGTTGCTTCATCATCTTGCTCATGTGGCATGTATTATAGTCTTAGTTGACAACCACTCCCGGGTGGTGCAGCTATAATGCACTGGGAAATCACTGTGACGCAAAAGGAGGCTACAGAGGGTGACATGCACTATGGTCTTAGTTGACAACCACCTAGAGGATTGGAGTCCAAAGGGTGGCACGGCTATAGTGCATTAGGAAACCACCTTCGGTAGTGAAACCTAGCGGATGGGGTTGCGTTGATTTGGGCATTGTAAAGGTCTTGTGATGATTATCTTAGTCTTACGCTTACGGTCGCGTGCTGACAGTATAAGATGATTGTCTCTTACGGGTAAAGCGTACGACCTCTACAGAGTGTAAACTGTTCGGATAGTCGTGCCCACGATCATGGGTGGTGCCGAGAACTTACTAAGAAGTAGCTTTCATTTTTTATAAAATAATTTGTGGATGAGATGAAAAGCTGGGTGAGAGCCTAAGGATTTGATTTGACCTAGTGAGAGCCAGTGGGAAGTGCCGAGTGTGTGCAACCGCGGGATTGCATAAGGAATGCGGCCTGAGATTCGTGGTCGGATACGTCCTGGAATGGGCGAGGGAATGCGGCTTGGATTGCTGGGGGATGTAGCCTAGAAGTCTCAAATGGATGCAGCCTTAGTCATCAGGGCATTCGGTTTGGAGGTTCCAGGGATATCCAACCGAAATCCGAGGGCATTCAACCCAGAAATGCCAGGAGTAGTCCGCCCAGAATTGCCGGGTGGATGCAGCCTTGGGATCACCGGGTGAACACAACCCTAAAAAATGATATAGCATGAGGTGAATGGAACTTATATCTTTGTTGGAATGGATGGAACCTTCGGGTACTGTTCTCCACTAGAGGTGGATGGAACATTTGTTACTATTATACAAAAACCCTGAATTTCATTAAAATTTGGTTTAGTCAAAATGCTGGGTCTCAGGATTTGTCTACTACTTAATCTATTTCAGCATTGGCTTTATTCAAATAAAAGAACCTCGAGCCTTCCTTTGATTAGCATTGCATATATGATAACTGCATTATGTGTGTTGGCTCGCTGAGTACGGCTGTGTACTCATACTCGCTCAATGTTACCATTCAGCAAGTAAGAATGAAGAAAGATCCGTGGACGTTAATCCAAATTGTCAAGACGGGAGACCGAAAAGGCCAAGAACTAGGTCGTGAGCCTTAGTCGATTGCCTACGGGTATATCATGATGGTTCACGTGTTGTATTTTAATTCCACTTCTGTTGTTGTTCTTTAAAAATGTATTTGGTCTGATCGACCGTTCTGCAAGTCAAAAGTCGTAAGATATACTTATGCTTGTTTATTATTATGCAATAGTTTTACATTTTCGAGATATGTGTTTGATATTCACTGATGTAACTGTTGGCACTAGCTACTAATTCAGGGACTGGTGTTGTGAACACAGAAGATTCCAAATGACAAATTTGTGGTCTGACAACGCGATAGCCTCACAAGTCGAGCCGGATCGGTCCGAACACGGTTAGTACGTCGAGCACGACACGATAGCCTCATGGGCCTATTTATATATACTTATAAAATGAATTATATAAAATTAAAAAACTATAAAATAAAATCATATAAATATTAAAAATGAATGGGTCTAATGGGCTGGGCCATGCTGTGCCAAACCCGATACTATTCATGTCTTGTCGTGCCGGCCCGCTGGACCGAGGTTGCGACCTAAGCACGACACGATACATCGAGCAGAACCGACACAACTCGTTGAGATGATGGGCTATGCCGTGCCTAGGCCAGGCTAACAGTGGCGTGCAACCTATATAGCCACCTCTATTTGCAAGCACACTACTCATTGTAGCACCGCTTCTCTCCGTGGTCATCGAGTTTCACGGGGGGCATGTCTAGTGCAAACTCATGGTTCGTGCGAGCGCGGGAACCTCGGTTCACACGGTCTATTGATGTTGCCCATCGCGCGAACCTCGGTTCGCACGGTCTATTGAGTTGATGTTGCCCATTGCGCGAACTCTGAAACACCGGAGCATTGGTCGTCTCCTTGTCTCTCTGGTCCAGTCGTGGGTCGTCCTTCCTCGGCTGTCTCCTGGTACTCCGGTAGGCATCACATGGTGGCCCGGCAAGGTATGGTACTCAAGTTCCCGTACGTTCGGATGATCCAGGCATGTCGTCCCAACTCCCAAGATGTTGTAGGTACAACACTTTGCAGCACATCGCAAGGGAGCAGGATCTAGAAAAATCAATCACTGGTGTTATTGAGCTCACCACACAATAACCTCACTTAAATCAATCACTGGTGTTATTGAGCTCACCACACAATAACCTCACTTAGTTTATAGAGTAGCATTTTATATACATAATGTACTACCATGAATTGTGCATAAGATCATCGGCTACTACTTAGAGCATACCTCTTACAACAATGAAGAGAAGTAGACAAGAAATGCGGCAAAAAAAATTGTAACATCAGAAGTAAGGCACAGTCCGGCACGCCAGCCATGTACATGGCTCTCACGCAATGGCAGAAATGTGGCTATAATACGAGCACACAGCATCAAGGGCAATGCCAAGTGCTCGAGCACTGTTCCAGGTTCACAGGTCACAGCAGGCATCTCTGAACTTCATTGAGTAGTAGAGGAAGAACCAGAATGCAAATAAGTACCGCACTAGATCAGTTGCTTACGAAATATAAGCAAGGAAGGGAGGTAACAGCAGCATGCACTATCCACAAGATACAGAAATGCACATCAAGACACGATACAGATATCAGTACAGCCACTTGACCCTACGCAGACGCAGTATGTAAGACGTTGGACCCAATCGTCGGAGATTGTTTTGACAAGGCCACCTCTTACCCTTGGCAGTGGTTTACAGACTCGGTTCATTAAAAAAAATAATGGTTAATATACATAGCACAGGTCAGGAAGAACTGATCGTTCCAATGACATTCCAAGTGACCTACACATAATACAGAAGCTAAACCAACCTATTTGAGCCATCACAACTTATGCATGTTTTCATTGCCTAAATCAGTTTCTTGTTAATTGTTGTCCCTCCATTCCTCATTTGTCAAGAGAGCATTACAATTCCCCCACTTCGTTCCATCTCACATGCTCACATAGGAGGAACCACATGACTATTTGAATGACTTCAGGAAAGATAGTGATATTCAAATCATTTGGTTCAAACATTTCGGATAATGGTTACTATGCCAAAGGTCCTCCCCTCCGCACCCGAATGCGCTCACCATTGAAATGTATGTACTTCCACTTTTTCAAGTATTTCTCAAGGACAAGCTTTTGTTTATCTTCCTGGCCTAAAGTCACAAATGCCCTACCAATCCTTCTTGTTGTATCCTCATCTGGATGCACCCCTAATTCCTCCATGTCAGCATATATCTGAAATTGACAAGGAGAAAAATAAGATTTTCACTCTAGCCAACCAGCTAGACATAATCTACCTACTTTTCAGCACTAAAGCATAGATTTGACTCATAATTATTATCATTGAATTGGTCATCTAACAGTCAATACAGAAGGAATACAAGACACTCAACCAGCTTGAAATGAACCACATATTAAGAATTCCGGGAGGTTAAGAAGTAAAGGTCGCCTAAGCCTACAAGATAAATAAAAACAAGTCACATATCACCTCCAAAACATTGTCTAGAAGATGGCGACTGTCATACATCAGGATCATCCGAGAGAACAACCTCTTGGGCACTGAGCGTGTGTGAGTTTGTATGATAGTATTCCAAATTGACCCGGCCTCATCTACTCTTCCATCCATAAAAAGAGCCAACAGCAGTGCATCATATGTTGTCCATGTTAGCACCTGGCCTTTGCTCATCAACCACTTGGTTACCTGTGGAAAACATTAAAAATTGACAGGTAAATGAGAAAATGAGCTTGCTATCAAAAGCTGCAATAACATAACTCCAAACTCCAAAGAGGAAATCACTATACAGTTAACAGACTAGCAACTAATAGCTTTAGTCAGTAATGACCTTACCTGGATGATTCGTAGCCACTGTCTTCGCCTTTTCAACATTTCCAAAGCTTTTGCTGCTGCTATAATAGGAAATTCGGGCTCAAAAGCAGTCCACTTATCCAGTGCACCATAAACAGCTTCTTTTTCATTTGGTAACTTTGAAACCTATGAGATATGGTTACACAGACTGATTTGAGAACACATCAGTTTCTTAAGCCCGATAATATCATTGTTAAAAAAAAGAATGCTTACTAATCAAAGCGTAGCTCAAGAGAAAATATGATAACAGACGGGACTATTTTGTTAAACTGATTTCACACGATTAACGAGGAAATGTAAAAAACAACAGCATGACAGAATGGCGTTATATCTTACAGTTGTAACGAGACGGAGAGCCTTCTTCACTGACCCAGCTGAATCCTTCCTAATCCACAAATGGTGTTCCTTGTTTGGCTTCTTTGACACCCTATGACCATAATAAATGCAAATTTAATTTGCTAGCTAATGAAGAACAGGTCAGAACGCACATCATAATCTCGGCAGCAGTTTCTGCAAACCGAAAGACCGGCATAAATCCAGAATCCAGATGGTGCATGCAAGTCAAAATCCTCATCAAGAGCAGAAAGGGAGACCTGACCAACTTGCATCACATGTGTTAGCATTACTTAGAGCCATTGTTAAAAAAAAACGTTTCAAGGAAACCAGCAAAGAGCGTTGCAGTGCATCTGCCAAATTACAACATCTAAAACTGTAGATGCAGATGAATCAATTTATCTAGCAGAATTCCTGATAATCAAGTGAAATATTACGCTGCAGGACTTTTCCATTTGGTCGTTTCCCTTACAAGAATCCTATAAGTAATACTAACATCAAATGCCACAATAAGTGTGTAAATAAAGAATCTCCGCCTAAAACCGTATCTTAGAATCCAGAACAGAGCTTCTTCTCACAATACGAATCTAAGACAAGCTGTACCGATCAGCAAAACAGTCTTCAACTACCTCATATATGTTCAAATTACTCCCCTAAACTCTTTGTGTATGTCGAACTGGATCACCAAATTGTGCCAAACAAATCAGGGGGCAAAGCTTGTACGGAATTCCTTTAATCGAAAACTAAAGAATTGCATTCCTAGATTACATCGAAACGTATTTCTAACCATTCAACTCCTCAATTACACCATAGAATAAATACTGACGAGTAACGGACTACTCGGGAGACGCTCAGAGCGGAAGTACCGAACAGTCCAACCCAATCCAATCGCAAATCCGCAGCTCGAGCCGCCTACTAGCAACTCCCGAAGCACGCACAACGGCACAAGTCAGCCACGCCACCCAGACCAACGCCGCGAGACCAACCAAAAAGCTAAAGGAGAAGAAGAAGCTTATCCCACTTACAGCGCTCGACTGCCGGTAGGGCCTCCTCCTCCTCGTCCACGCCCTCCTCTGCTCGTCGCACTCGCCGGTGGCGGCGTCGCCGCGAGGCGCGGCCCGAGGCGGAGGCCGAAGGCTCCTGCCATCCCCGCAGCTAGCCCGCAGGCTCCGTGGTGAGCAGGTGGGCTACGGAAACCGAAAAAGAGATAGCGGCCTAGTTTTTAAGCCGGTCAGGCCACCGGTCAAGCGGTCCAGCGGTCCAGCCGCCGGTTTATAAATAGTAATATTTTATATGTTGTATAATGTTTTTATTCTGAGATATCGTTAACAAAAGTTCAAAAAGAAATATAATGTCGAAATTAGAGATTTAGAGGAATCAATGCTGCACGCGGAAAAAAAACCAATGTAATTCCAATACGAGAAAATAGAGGTGGCCAAATCGACGGCACAGGGTTTAGGCACGACCTGGCTAACTAAACAAGCACGGCCGTGCCATGTCGGTCCATGGCCCGACAGGCCAGCAGGTCTGTGTGCATGTGTAGCATGTCGCCGTCGCCGTCTTCATGTGTCGCCGTGGGAGCTGTTGCTACGGGGGCTAGTGCTGGAGTTGGAGCGGCGGTGAGGTGGAGGAGAGAGTCGAACGGGAGGGACGATAGGGACGGCAATGGCGGTGTGGTCGGGATGAGCTGGAGGGACGACAGGGAGGTGCTTCTTAGGGACAGGAATAGCCCACATGGTGGTCTCCATCGCCAGTGACGTTGTGGGGTTTGACCTAGGTCGGGCCGACTCACTAGGCCAGGGTGTCGACCTAAACACGACAAACCTCGTCGGGCTGTGCCGGTCAGGCCCAAATACGTTGTCAGGCCGAGCCAATATTCTCATGCCGTGGGCCGGCCTGGTAGGCATAGTCTATTTGGACACCTCTACGGGCAAACATTTGTTTTCCATTAAAAACGCCTAATCTAGCTCGTAATTGAAGCACCAAACTCTAGTCTCACCTAATCTGCACAGGATCTAACCAAATCGAGCTATCTCCGTCGAGATTCGCCCACTCGCTTCTTGCCGTAGTCAAGCTATCGTGGCCGAAGTCTCATGGCGAAGCTATCACCGTTATCGACCTCATGCTAATGCCACCAACACCAATGCTGCCAAAGGCGGGAGGATGACCATGGCTCTTGGATCTGGGTGGATGACGAGGTGACTCGCGGGGTCAGGGCTTGGGCGATGGAGAATAGCATCAACTAGCCTTGGATTTGGGAGAGAGTAGCAGAGGGGAAGCGAAATATAAGGCAGTTGATGGAGTTTTTGGCTAATTTGACACTGTTTACGGTCTCAATAGCAAATTTAGCCCTTTGTTTGTCAAAATTGCAAAATTAGCATCAAGTCCGTGCCGCAGGGACATGGACATCTCCGCGTGCCACGTGTCTCGAGTCTGTGCCCCAGGCGCACAGATGAGCCGCAACCGTGTCCCAATCGCACTAAGTCGATGGGCCCGCAATCAGTGGGAAAGAGGAGAGAGAGAGAGGAACAAAGGAGGGACGGCGGCAGCTCTAACGCACGACGTCGGTGGTGAATGGCGGTGTGGGAGTAGCCGACGAGGGGGAAAATGGAACGGCGGCGTCTCGGGGGTCCTCCAAGTGGTGGTGGCGTGGATAGAGAGGCATAGTGGCGGCTCGGCGGCGTTCGCCGAAAATTGGCGTGGGCATGGGCTCATCGCCGATGAGGGGGTTATGTCGGGTGACTCGGGGATGCCAGAGAGAAACCGAGGTGGCAGTGCTGGCGTGGTGGAAGATTGTGGCGGCGGCGACGTAGCGGCTGAATTGAGAGGGGGAAAGGTGGAGGACTCACAGGGACACTAGATGACGCGCATAACTCGGCTTGGGGCTCACCGGCGAGGGGGATTGGGCGCAGCACGAGGGTCGAGCGAGCATGCCGGTCTTGGCGCTTACGCTGGCGGCGAAGCGATCGAATCTTGCTGGGACTCGGGCCATGTGGCGCATGGACTCGGGACACGTGGCGCGCGGAGGAGAAGATCGTGCCCCTGTAGCACAGACTTGGTGCTATTTTTGCAATTTTGGCGGACTGAATACCAGATTTGCTATTGAGGCCGTAGACAATGTCAAATTAGAAAGAAAACAAACTCTAATTGGTGAGGAGAGACAGGTCTGAGAGGAGGCGGTGGAAGGGGACCCTACTGCCCTTCCCTAGGCCTTCCTACTTCACGCGTGGGCACATGGGCCGACTAGATTAGCCCAGCAGCTCGCCTCTCCCTCTCTCCCCTTGTATTTTCCTTATGTGAAACACAAGCCGCCCGGTTCCTCCAAACCAGCCCGGTTCACTGGTTTTTAGCAAAACCGCCCGGTTGCCATTTTTCCGGCCCGATTGCGTGAACCGTCTTTGAAGCAAACTGAGTCGTTGAAGTTGCCGGTTCCGGTTTAACCGGCGGTCAGGTCCGACTTTAGGATGTACTACTGTGGTTTTTGTTTAGCAGATTAGACTGGCCTGGAATGGTAGAAACATGTTTCGTTAGCCCGCTAAGTACACGGGCCTACTCGGCTCAGCGAGACCAGCCTGGAAGAGGCGGCTTTTTAACGGAACTTCTTAAGCCAAGCCTGGCCCATACTGAAACCTAGATAGGTAGAACCGAACCCAATGTATATGTATTGTACGCACTCCTGCCATGCACACAGTGACACAGACTAAGAAACACAAAACTTTTTAAAAACACAAAATGAACTTTTTTTCGAAGGGGTACAGTTTGTTACTCAGCCCTAACGCTAAGCATCTGAGAGGTCACGGAATCAAGTCCAAAAAAATCTACGATAAATCCACCTAGCATGTAGATCATAGTTAGCGGGGATTATTTTTTTCTGAGAGTGCACGACAGACACACGCACACACCACATGTACGCCCACACACACATATGTGGGTACGATTTTAATATACATCTAATTTAGAATGGAGGCTTAGACTTCACATAGCGTGGCCACGTACTTTGACTATTGAACGAATCTATGTACGCGTGTACTATTCCGCCTAGGCTCGAAGCCAAGCGGGCTGCACGCATGCTAGCGTCGCTAGCCACCTGAGCAAAGCTCGGTCCTCATAGTTAGTGGGACTCAAAACTATGGCAGTTTGGCACACAAAAAAAGTGCCACATTAGTTGTTCTAGTCACCTGTTGGCAATTGAACATATAATTTAATAGAGATTGGACCAAATCATGGCTAGACGCGGGACATAATGACTACACCTAGATTTACATCTGTGGACTAAATACTGTGAAACCGTGGGAGTAGGTGGTTATGCCGACCTAATCTCGCCAGCTCAAACTTGGAATTTTGGAGAGTTTTGCCCTGGGGCTTAGGTAATCACGCAAGTCTAGTTTGTTCGCTTGCCTATCTTGTTGGGAACAAAATGCGATGGGAGGGCCTCACGCGAGATCCTACCCATCAGCTGTTCCCCGGTTTTGTGTCATCATTGTACACAATAGCTACAATCAAATCTCACCACCAACGGCTTCTGGCGATATAAATGTTGTTCTATCTTCGCCACCAGTCAAAACAAAATTGGCCATCATCCTCACAGTTACATAGTGATTCAGAGTAGCATCACATCTCGCAGTACATATTTCTTGAACATGTAACAGTGATGACACAAGGAGTGTTGCAAAATCCTTCTCCCTCCCAGGAATGGGGTATACTATCCATTCTCAAAGCACGCTCCATGAAATGGAAATAGTCCCTCGGCGGAGAATTACATCCAAGATATCATCAACTGTGACAATACTGAATAGATGGAAGCGCAAGAAAATTTTACTTGTCATACAACTTCTACAATCTAATGTCAACGTTTTTATCCTGGTCTACATTTAGGCAAAACTGAGGATACAGCATCATGTACAGGTACATCAAAGGACATTTTTTTTTTTGGAAAGGAGACCAGGGGATTCGGGATATAACCTCTGTTTTCTTTTCTTCTTCTGAACTTATTATTGTCAGTGCCAAGCAGAAGCAGATATCAACTTCCTCTTCTTCCAGCCGAGAAGCATCGCGTCATCCTTCTCCTCCAAGGTGTACTTGTCGGAGTAGCACGCAAGGAGCTTCTTTATCACCGAGTTCACGTACGAACTCAGTGGATAAGGCTTGAAGCCAGCCATGGTCAGCCTCGATTTCCACTTGCCAAGGAGCTCGTGCCTCTCCACCCTGTCCTTCCCCTCGCAGGCGATGATGTTCACAATGTCCTTGGCGAGGCAGTGCTGCTCCACGCTTATCCTCTCTTTGCTGTCTCGTGGCAGGTTGGCGTCGATCGACTCAAACATGGCAGAGTAGTAGTCCATGGTTTCAACAAACCTCATCAAGAAGGGTGTCGTGTTGGTGTGCGACTCCTGCTCCACCAACGTAGTCACCTTCGGAGACAGCCCCTTCACCATCCGGAGCAACCCGTCCCGTGGGTTGTTGACGTCCACGCTCTCATCTGGGGTGTGGTGTAGCTGGAGGGTGAAGTTGACAGCAAGTGCTTCACCTGGTCTAACCTCAAGCATTTCTTTTGTGACTTCAGTAGCATTGACAGGTAGAGGGGTGAACTCCAGAGGTATATTGAATTCTTCAGACATGCTTTTCAGCATCTTCCCTACAATTTCCAAACCTTCACCATGGGCATACTCTGACACTGGGTCATCTATTCCAGTGATCCGCACATGTGGTGGCCCCCCAGGCCTTGCAGCTAGAGCTTGTATCAGTGTGATCCATTGAGTCCCTTGAGCAATCTGAAAATCAATTATGTGGATCTTGTCCTCACTTTTCAATGCCTCTGCAATTGCACCGTTAGCTGCCATATAGCCAAACTTGAAGTAAGGACAGATATTGTACAAAATTTTCATGTAGGACAGAAGCTCCTTGCTCTCCGGCTCACGGCAGTTCAGAGAACGGTAGATGTTTGTACCCGAGTTTCCATGTCTAGCAACCAAACCCTCAAGTAGGTAAGCACCTAGACGCTGGATTGGCTCCCCGTTAATTGAAACAACTCCACAAGCATCCTGAACAAGCTTACGGAACTCATCTGTCCTGTCCTCACTTAATGCCTCAGCACACTTGGTTAACAGCTGCTTCACAATGAACTGTGGATCCTCCCTTAATTCCCTCTGTCGTTTCTCTGGACGAAATTCATAGCTTGCTGTGGGGTATCCACCAGTAGCAAATTGTTGCCGAACAACTCCAGGCGACAGTTGTCGCGACTCATGACTCCATGTCCTTGACCGCTGCATCATGAGCTGAGTAGGCTTTGTTTCCTCAAACTCATGCTTGGTGCTAGTTGTTGCATCATCAGTATCAGGTGCCATCAGAACAGTCTCAATCTCCCGTAAAGCGTGTTGCATATTATGTCTTGATGTTGCATACAATGGATCAGGTCCCACTTGAATGTTCTCCCGGAGAAGGATACCTGCCTGTCTGTATGAGCTGTCTGCTTCCAGCGGGGAGATTGGTTGGGCTGAAATTGTTTCTGTAGAGCTCTGGTTGTCTGGAGTGTTGCTAAGAGCAGACAAATTGTCACACTCAAGTTGGGAAGAAAGAGGGGTGTATGGGGAGTTGCTGAACTCAAACTTCAGTGGACTGGCTGGCCAGGGAGAGTTTGCTAAGTTGTTCTCTGTAGGAATTTCGTAGACAACGTTAGCACCAGCCAATCTGTACTTAAATAACTGGTGCAAGTCCATAATAAATGAACGGGGATTAGTTGTTCATGACCTGTAGATAGCAAAGAAAGGAAACTATAACCCATTTATTCCATGGAAGGTGACAGACCAAACAAGCCGAAGTGAACATTTTGCTTTATCAGTGGACTTCAAGCATACAAATCAGAGAGAGAACGAGAAAGCACAGGCAGCAGACAACAAACATTGCAAAACCAGTAGTGTGGCTTACAAAACATATAAATGCAACTTTAGATCCCAAGAACTTCCATACTAGACAAATTCAAGAAACATGTAGCACATGTGCTTTCAACTTAACAAAGCAGAAGAAATATTAATTTGCAAGTCTGCCAAAAGCTGAAAGGTTTTAGCTAGCAAAATGGTTGTATTGTACCAAAATTAAGCTAGAGTCACTTAATACCAGGATAAAATTCTTGTGAGAATGTAAAACGAATTCTCCACATCAGCACCAATGATTTCTCAGAGACCAAATATTAAACATACAAGAGCAACTAAACCAAAGTTGTTTTTTCAAAACTAATTTAAATGATCTACTGATTCTCTGGTCGCCATTCCTCTATGCATATAGTACAATTTAACAAGTAGCTCTCTAGAGTTCTGCATAAACCAAACTCATTTTCTGTCAAAACGTCCCCATCATCTCCCTACAAATTTTAATGGCTCTATCCTTCTCAAACTTAAAGGACAACCACAGAATTCAAATTCGAGCAAGTCAAGCGAAGGAAAGGATCATCAATCATTAGTCAGTCAACTAATAAGATCCATAAATTCCAGCCTGTACCATCATCCACAAAGAAAAAGCTTGCAGTGCAAACAATGGGACAAGAGTGCCCCTTCCAGGCAACACGTCAATTGACCATCATCCTATCCCATTACAATCTTAGGCCTTCCCATGTTATCCAGAGAGCCAACTTGTTGCATTAGAGCATAGATCGTCCTTCAAATCTTATGATAGAAGTAAATTAATTAGCAATCCTTCTTCCCTTTACTCCATCTTAGCATCATGTGCCATGTGGCTCCAACTCCAAGAGCCAGCACACCATTTATGAAATATACCCCAATCACTTCCCAATGGTTCCCATACGTCCATTTTTATTCCCTCAAAATGCATTGCAAAAATTCAGTTCATGTAGTCAGAATGTCAAACTCAAGCAACAAAACATGAAGCTAGAGGAAGACAAGCAATGAAGAAAGGAAGGTGTTCAAGTATCAACCTACCCAGAAGATCCAACCTAACAAGGGAGGTTTGGCGAACAAATAACGGGACAGAATCACATAACTTACACCTCCCTTCAGCACGTCCATTGACCGCCCTCACAATTAAAGATAAGCAGCCTCAAAAATTCTCTAGTTGGTTGAAGAGAATAGACCCACACTATTTGATTACTGGTCCTCCTTCAGGCACGCAATTAAGACCAATCTTAAGCAGCCTCTAACATTCTCTAGTTGGTTGAAGATGATTGACCTACTTTTTTGTTTGACCAACGGTCTATCGCGCCTCCTTAATTCCGAAGAAGAAACCCCCCAACAAAAAAGTTTGACCAATCAACCGTGTGGAATCAACATCACTCAAACAAGAAGTCAATTTGTATAGTTTTTATGCAGTACGGAAAGGTTTGAAACTTCTGAGATCCTGGACGCTGGTTGACCATGCTAACAAATTATATAGAATTAGGTACCCCCTTCTGACACACACAGAGAACAACCTTGATTTGTTCTTCTCCTGGGGCACTCTACCTAGCAAGAAAGGTTTCTCACGGATTGTCGTCAGGAAAGCCTCCTGAAAGGTAAGTCAATTGACTAATCAGGTGAAACGTAGGATGTTCTAAGCTATGTCCGAATGAATCAAACAAACGGATCCTATGGTTCTTGGTGGTACTGCATGAATCTACCGTATGCTTCCATCTTTCCACAAACTAGAGGCCAGAGGCAAGGATGGTTCCATTTCTAACAAAATAATCACTAACTTGGGGGTAAAATTAGCTCAGCCTGACAGGCTTGAGTCGCACGTCTAGCTAAATACTAGAAAATTGCATCTCGAAAAGTTAAGTGCCAACAAAACGGACCATGAATTAGCCATGATCGGATGATCCACCTACGAAGCAGTACAAAATTAAGCAGCAAAATGAAACAGTAGCCCCCACTACGGCGTACCAAAAGCACAAGATCAACTCATTAATCCGAAAATGGAGGCGCTCCCTCGAAGCCAGCAGCAAAATGCTCTCATCTGCGACCCTAAACAGATCGAATCGGCTCGAACCAGCACAAATCCCCCAACTAATTCGTCCACTAGAACTCACTCACCGAAGTGAACCCAAAGAACTCATCTCCTCGTCGACCGACCACCAAACTCCCACCGGAAACCGCACAGAGATCCCACCTTAACCCTCCCGAACCGATCGAATCACCCCCAAAGTTAGCCAAGCAAAAAACACCCAAAAAAAGCACAAAAAATCAACAGCTCCGAGCGAAATCAGCAGCACGGCAGGCACGGAATCCGACGAGGTACGAGGACGAGAGCTCTCACCTCCGATCTGCGCAGCCCGATGCCCCGATCCAAGCTCCACCTCTCTAGCTTTTCTTCACACACTCTCTCTCTCTCCTGGTTCCCGTGTCCTAATCCCCTCTCTATCTCGCGCCCTCCTCTTTTTTGTGTGCGCGATAATAATATCTCAGACTCAGAGAGAAGGAAATAAAAACCCAAAGGTGCCACGCCACGCCATATATACCCCCTCCCGAGCCGACGGCGCCCGTACCGCCCGGCCTGACGCCGTCACGGCCACGTCCCCGCGGTCAGCGCTCCCGCGTCGTGACGCCGTGGGGCGCGCACCCCTGACGTCGTTAGGGACGGGACGGAGATCTCCCCACCGTCGGATCGGGATCCGACGCTTTCGCGTCTCGACGCGGGGTTACGCGCCGCTCGCGCCGAGGGGACCACGACACGCCTGACGCGGTGGCGCGTTTGACCTGACGTGGATGGGGTTTGAACGGTTGCCGACCGTCGGATCGGGATCGGAGGGCTGATGTGGGGCCTAGCGGCTTCGGCGGTTGGGCCCGCGTGGGCCCGATCAGGAGTGGGGGATAAGATGGTGACGTGGGGGCCACGCGAGGAAGCCGACAAAAGGATGGTGAGGTGATAGGCTGATAGCTTTGCCTAGGTGTTTTCCATTTCGATGAGGGAAGAGAATGTGATGCCTCCTTAACCTTTTCTTTCATTCAGAAATGCGATCGGCCTACTTTTTCTACTCTTAGCACTGCTCTCGTTTAGAACATCGATATGCCTCTAAAATACAACTTTAACTATTAATTATCATTATAATATATTTATAAAAATTATAATATTATAAAAGTAATTTTCGAGGCGAATCTATATATATTATTTTTAATGTATCTAATCTAAATATTTAAAAAGATAACGATGACCAAAATTTATAGTTTGACTGTACACATTCTTAAAATTACTTTTTTGTGAGGAGTGGTAATTTTCAGCTTTTAAAGTATCTCGCTCTCAGCTCGGATTGGAATATGACTTAAAAATAGTACTACCTTCTGTTTTAAATATTTGACGTCGTGTAATGCAAATTATAACTACCGAGCATCATGCTTATCCGAACGGATGGAGTATATCTTTAAAACAACTCCAGAAATGCGTTTTAAAAGACATTGCGGCTCCATTCGTAAAGCAGAAATAATTTTTTTCCAAGGTTTACAATAATTTCTCAACCCTAATACACGAAGTCTAAAATGATTAAATGAGTGATTAGTTAAATGCATCAATTAGTGCAACCAAACTATGACCACGTCTGGCCTAGGACCAGTACGACTACATCTGGGAGAAAGAAAAGGGAAAATTGGAGAAGTGAGCCTCAGGTCTGAACGGTGCAAAAACTCATGCTTCTAGAAGAACACGAGGGCAAGTTGCTGCCAGCCTGCCACGTAGCCGCGTTCTAAAAGTTTAAGGAACAACTGGGAACGGATGGATGGGCTGCACGCACTCTCGCCTGGGGCCCATCATCCGCTTGGAGCGTTGCTACTTGCTTATGGGCTCACCGGATGAGGAGAGGAGGCCACTGACGTCGCCCCTGATGCGAATACATGTCGTTTTATGCTATCAAACTTTTAAAACTTTTGCAATCGATGTATTTTTAGATATTTAGATTAGTTATGCAAATTATATGAAAAGATTTGTCTCAAAAATCATTTTGATAATATCATAATTTTATTAGGTGTTATACCTACTCCCTCCACTTCGAAAAAAAAGTCATTTTAAAAATATGTGTGGTCAAACTTTGGCCATCGATCTTTTTAAATATTTTAATTAGATATATGAAAATCATATATGTAGATTTGTTTCAAAAAAATACTTTTATAATATTGTAGTTTTATTGGGCTTTACTAATATATTACAATAGTAATTAATATTCAAAGTTGTATTTTGGGGATTATGTTGATGTCCAAAATAACTTATTTTTTATGAACTAGTGAAGTATATTGTAATAGAAATTAGTAGCCAAAGCTAAGCTACGAGGCAGTTCAAATACCTTTTCTTCATGGTATATATGTGGCACTGGCACGTACAAAGAACTCGAATCATTTGTGCGAAACTCTTTATAGAAAGTGCTACTCTACTCTTTTATCGCTTTTTAAAGTGCTGTCACATCAAATGCTATTATTAGTGTGCACTGTGCTCATGTCTTGTCGCTGGAGGATGCACTGTGCTCATAGTAGAAGCAAGTAGGTTATGATCAGAAATCAGAGTGCGTGTCCTTGTATTCAGAAGAGCAGAGGATCAATTTTAGCGGACGCACGCTCTTAACAAAAAAGTACAATCGGTAGGCCCGAATTGGCCATCGACGTCGACTCTTTTTTTCTATTTAGTATTTGTTTTTCTTTTTACAAAATAGTAAAAATAACCTTCTTAAAAATAAAATATCAAAAATAACACCTCTAGTGTGCAAAAGCGCTGCGACAGTTGGTCTCACAGCGACCAGATTGGTCTCATCACGCCTGCAGATAATCTAGCAGACGTTCCGGCATCGTTAATCTAGTCTGGCCATCGTGCAATCATGACACCTACCATCACTAAATTCGACATGTGCTATGCCACGTTTTGGATGTGCGGTAGGCCTCTGCCACAGCATTTCCACGTAATAGGGGTGTCATTTCATTTTGTGAGGGTTGTTTTTTCTATTTCACTTACCTAAATGAACCAAAAATCACCGAGATGTCAACATGTGCTATTTGCCAAAACTAGATTTTGAATGTTTTAGAGCCTTTGCCACAAGCTTTGTTTGGATTTAACAAACTTAATAGGGGTGTCATTTCATTTTGTGGGTGTTGTTTTTTCTATTCCACTTAAAAAAACATGCTGAATGAACCAAAAATTCACCGATGTCTAGCCTAACTTTAGTTTTAGAGCCGGTCGATCAAGTTTGCAACTATCACCAATCTGTACCATCCAAGAAGCATCCAACGCCCATGATTGAGCGGCATGTCTCTCTCCTGACTTCATCTATTCGTTTCTTGTTCGTCTATGGCAATGTGACGAGAGGAGATGAAGCGAGACGAAGATGAGAAGAGGAAGGTGGTTGCGGAGCGTCGAGCACACGCGGAAGAAGAGGCGCTTATGGCGGAGGCGCTCGACGCCGTCTCCGGCATGCGCCGCGCGTACTGCCCCTAACCCCCGACAAGATGCACGCCGCCGTCATCGGCTCATCGCCAAGCTCCGCCACGTCGCGCGCCTCAACGACAACGGAAAGAAGTCACCATCGCCAGCAACCGTCGCAATGCCCGCCTCCACCGCTAAAAGCAGAACGCTGTCCCAGCGCCTTCGAGCATGAATCGCTCACTTGCTTGTTCTGCCTGGATGGCTTCCTTTCCTCGCTCCTCATCCCCTCCCCGTTCTGTTGGGAGGTGAACTGCGCAGTTCCGGGATATGCGCAGGATATTGCCTGCAAAGCTCCTTGGCGTGCTCTTAATTACCTGAGCATTCGGCCACTGGAGAGTTCACGCATCTTCTGTTCTTCATTGTACAAGTTCAATAATGAAGGCTTGTAGCATTGTACGAGTTCGCTGTTGCATCTTAGAGGTCGAAGGAGCCATGGCCAAGCGGAAGAAGCTGATGGGGAAGAAGACTAGAAAAGAATTCTCAACTTGTTGCTTGGTGTTCTTGTTGGCTTTAAAGACAATTACATGCTCAAGAATTGTTGGTTGCTAATACATGATGCCACTTCCTACAGAGTAGTTATAGATCAACGCCACTTTCAACATAGCGACGCCCAATCCGTAATTGATGTCCGACCGCCTTCTTTGCATCCATACTTTATACTTGCAAGGGCTCAATGAGATTGCCCGTGGATACCGCCTCATTCTTCTCATGTCATGGGATCTAATTTTTAAAGTGGCCGAGGACTATGAATAATATATATATAATATATATATGATGCCGGTTTAATGGCACAAGCACCCACGCTGGAGACTTTATAGAGAAGAGATTATGAATGGAATGGTAGGACGACTGCACGCAAGAGGTAGGAGAACTTGACCGCATGAACAAGGGGACTATTAATATGAACTAATTATCAATTCAATTTCAGCATAAGACTATTGACACCATTACATCACAGAGCAAGGGACTATTAATATGAACTAATTATCAATTCAATTTCAGATAAGACTATTGACATCATTACATCACACGACAAGAGGACTATTAATATGAACTAATTATCAATTCAATTTCAGCATAGGACTATTTACATCATTACATCACGAGCAAGGGACTATTAATATGAACTAATTATCAATTCAATTTCAACATAGGACTATTTACATCATTACATCACGAGCAAGGGAACTATTAATATGAACTAATTATCAATTCAATTTCAGCATAAGACTATTAACATCATTGAGCAGCTTCATCGCCAAGAGAACAAGACCAAGGGTGTCCAAACCCACCACACCAAGAGTAGCCCTCGGATCCATCGCAGAGCACTAGCTAGCCATTTTCATCACAGAGCAAGGAGGGTAGAGACAGAGAGGGACCTTAGTACAACAAGAACCACTTGGCGACCCACCACCACCAAAGACAACCCTCATCCATTTCCTTTACCTTGCATAAATCACACAAACATCGGGACACAACTTAAGGCTCATGCATAAAAATCAAACTCAACAAAAGACATTAAGCTAACAGATCTAGAGGAGAATAGAGGAGGATGGGAAAGCAAAGCCGGCCGGGAGCCTAAGCCGAAGCGCATGAGGGTCCGGCAGGCGACGGCGACGAGGTTTAGCGGCGTCGAGGTGGGGAGGAGCGGAGTTAGTGGCGCAAACCCTAGCGGCGGGAGTGAGGAGTGAGAGTTTGGGCGTCACCGTGGTTGTAGCTGTGACGCCGCAAAAGACACTCTTATCGTCTGAGTGTCTTTTGCGATGTCACCTATCTGCTAACCGTCGGCGAACAGGAAGAATGGCGCGGTCGGCGACGACGAGAGGAGCAGACGAGAGTAAGGCAGCCGGGAGTGACGAGTTAGAGCGCAAACCCTAGCGGCAAGTCGTGCTAGTTCCTACTTATAAAGACTTATCGAGCGGTTCTATTATGGAACCGTCGGTGATATCATCACGACAGTTCCATTATGGAACCGTCTGTGAAATGTTTTTTTTCTCAAGTATATACACTTACATGACATGTGAAGAAATTACATGTTTATATTAAAAAGCGAAACCTATAATTAAACAAGGTTTTTCTAGTGGCGAAGGTAGGTGCTATCTCCATCTTCAATACTTCATAGGCGGTGTGTGTCGGATCGGACGGTTCTGATCGTGACGAAGCTCGAAATCGTCCACTCGGCTCGTTGATGCGCTGTTCGATATAATTAATATTAATTGTAACCGCCTCCAAACTAGATTTTGTTTTTCCACAAAACCGTCTCGTCTATATATATATATATATATATATATATATATATATATATATATATAGAGAGAGAGAGAGAGAGAGAGAGAGAGAGAGAGCGCAATAATTCAACATATAATTAAATATAGTAATTTCACCTCCAAACTTTTTTTTCATTTTGGAATTTTCATATATATGACCAAACAAATAAGGCTACCGCTACAAAAAGATTTAAAAAGTAAAACCTATAAATAAAACAAAGTTTTTCTAGTGGCGGAGGTAGGTGCTATCTCCGTCTCCAATACTTCATAAGCGCATTTGCGTCGGCATTGGGCCGATTCACGATCATCGTGAATGAAGCTCGAAATCGTCCACTCATTGTGCTGGCTCGTTCAAGTGTCTCCGAAGACCCTCAGATCGTTGAACCAAGAAGAATTGAGCCCATAGGCTCTCTTCCTTGCTTGAGGGTATCGGCACCGGTCAGACGTCGATGCGCCTTGGACGAGAAGAGCATAAGTATGTGAGCTTTTTATTCCTGGCCGTTAGATGCTTCTTGGATGGCAAATCAGGTGTTACTGCTTGTTGCAGTCATAGTAACAACTAACAACAGCACCTGATGATCCGAGTCCCATACTGCATACATACATATGTTTGCATCATGGGATGGCACTCGTGCGGCCCAGGAAAACGAGATCGACGTGCGCGCGATGGGAGGCTCGATTTATTATAGTGTACTGTACACCACCCTAAGGACATCTACAGTGTTGGTTGCACGTACGGACGTTAAGAAATGATACGTCACACACATTTTTTCCTCTTCCAATATTTAGTACCTTCCTCGCCTTCCAAGTTAGGTCCCACCACATACTTAGCAACGAACCAAGGGGGCATCTCCTTCCCGCGCGGGCGACGTCGGGCTCCGCTCGAATATTCGTTTCCTTAGCGTCGGTACTAGGCGTGGTACGGGAGTTGGGCCACACTTTTTCGGGCCGGCTTGAGGCTGCCGTCCCAAACACGACATGACATGTGACAGGTTGGACTGACATGGCACAAACGATAGGGTCATGATGGGCCAGAGAATCGAGCACGTCGACCGCTGTACGACACGAATCGCTCCAATGGGCCGCCTGATGTAGCCTGTGGGCCGTGGCACGCAGTAGGTGGCAATGTGACAATGAGGCACACGTAGTTAGCACCTCTACAAGATCAAGGAGGCCGACTAGAGAGAGTGAATAGACGCTTTTCAAATTCTGCGAGAGTGCCACGGTGGCATGAGCAGCTAAGTTGGGCAAGAGCGGCTACGGTGAGAGGGTGAGCGGCAGCGACGGCCACGGCCTGGCAATGGCGAGCAAGCGCAACGTTCGCGGCGGGCAAGTTACGCAACTTGTGTGATACTCGTGCCGGCCGGGGTCGACTACGGTCCGGTGTGCCAACGTGTCATACTAGGTCTCATCAGCGACAGTCCGTGCCGCGCCGTTATGGCCCAAGGCCCGCCGTGACTCCCAGGACTAGTGGTACCGGTACCTGGCTTGGAAACTGTCTTTAAGTTTTGGCTCTGATACCGGTACCATGGGGAGAGAGATATTTGTATCGGCTAAAAACCAACACCAACACTGGAGATAGTTGTATCCATGCTGGTAGATGACAGCATGTATGATACTATACTCGACATGCCATTTTGTGCGCAGAACCAGCTCTGCCTCTAAAGCCTGCCACGATCAATCTAAAACGGTTGGTGCGAAGTGCAGCTATACAGCCCCACACCAGCTAAGTCCGAGTCCTATTCGACTGGATTTAGGTATCTATTTATTTTTCTTTTTTTAAGAGTACACGACGAATGCACTCATACACACACATCACATGCACGTCTTCACACACACACACGTGGGTACGATTTTAATATACGTTTAATCTAAAGTGGAGGTTTAGATCTCACGTAGCGTGAGCATACGCTTTGATCATTAAACGAACCTACGTATGCGCCAGATTATTCCGAAAATCCCCTATCCGGTGAGACAATCTGGGATCGATCTCAGGTGGGCTAGGTGCTCACCAGGTGTCCTCAGGTACCTATTTTCTTCCCGTGGGGTACGAGGAACTAGATATCAATTTCGTTAAGAAGAAAATGTGGAGCGCCTATACGCGAGCGATGAGTCGAGACTGAGATCAAAAATGTTTCTTTGGAAGCGACAGCCTTCACACGCGATTACCGCTCGACTGCAACACTAAAAACATCGGATTTATCGCGGCTGGACGGGCGGTTCGGCGTGACGACGTGAGCGCACATCTCAGTGGAGGTGGGAAATGTAGGAGCTTAGCTGTGGCCGTGCGTGCGTGCGTGCGTGTCAGCGCGTCAGATAGATGTGAACGAGCGAACGATTAAATAGCGCCGCTAATTCCCTAGCGCCCCCCGACCCGACTCCGGTCAAGATCACCGTCTCGTGGAGTTCGATTCGTAGCGATCGGTTTGGAGCGGTCGGTTCATATATACATGTATGCCACATGCTAAAAAGGTGCACGTTGGGGGGTGGTATTAAAATCGATGGAACCTACGCTTCCAGCTTCCAGGTAGCACCTGTGGGCGGTCGGCTAGTATACTACTCTCTCTGTTTTTAAATACATGACGTTTGACTAAACATGCAGTTAAATTTATATAACTTTGACCATTATTTTTCATATGATTTTGTTAGTAAAATATTACAAAATTATTATATTATAAAAATATTTATCATGACAAATCTAATGATACTATTCACTTATGATCAATCTAAATAATTTTTCATATATTATTAGTCAAAGTTAGATAAGTTTGACTGCACGTTTGGTCAAACGTCATGTATTTAAAAACGGAGGGAGTAATTAATACAAGTACCTGTTTTAATTCCAGGGGATCGGTACTAATACGGGCATTCCCAGTGCACTTATGTCAGCGGTTTTCATGGAGTGCTAAGTTGGATCAAATTTAATGTGGAAGGAGAGTGAAGGAAGGCAGACGGTAAAGCTATGTCTCATTAAAAAACAACTCATTTGAGAAAACCAAGGGGCTGTTTGGTTTGCTTTCACTAGTTGTCAATGCTTACCTTACCAAACTTTTGTAGTGTTAATCGAATTCGACATATATTTGGCTTGCTACCAAACTTTGGCAAGATTTCCTTCTCCCTTAGCTCTAGCTCATATTCTTATCAATCTTTGACCAAAATATTTGTAGCCAATTTGGTGACCAAATTTTGGTAAGGCTTGGCAGTGCAAATTTGTCTCCAAACCAAACAGCCCCAAGAAAGTTATAGGATGGAGATTGGGATGAAGAAGAGAGAGGAGAGCTGAGATAGGAGGAAATAAACTAATTGAGTGGGTTGTTGCTAGAGTTATTTCTATATGACCGTTGTATGTGTAGAAATAAACTATAGACACTATGCATTGGGAATGTCCTACTAGTAGTATTTTGACATTTATTTCTGCAGTACATAATGCTGCTACTGCAGCCCTCGTTTGTTTTGATTCGTTGTTGCCAGCAGCCCTCTGTCTGCTGAGAATTAAGCACAACAAAAGACCAAATCGGATTGACCAAATCAAGTTGAGTAGTTTTAGAGGAAACGTGAGAATGGGACCTGAACCCGCCGTCGGTGCACACGTGCACATGTTTGATGTTTGAACTTTGATCAGATCAGACCAACGCAAACAAAACTCTGCTCTTTACGCAAGGGGCAATTTAGTCATTAACCAAACTGCTTTTCATACAAACAGAGCAGTACAGAATAGTTGACCTGAACAAGCTATGGACTGGGCCGTGCTGAAGGCCCGGATTGATTTCAGCCTAAACCTATCACTGGGCCGAAACGACCGGCCCACACAACCGGAGGCTTTAAGCCACCGCCAGTTTTAGAGCATTTTTGGGCGTGTACAATGCGCTAGATGCTTATAAATAAGTGCTTAAAGAGAGAATACAACCACGTAGAAGTTATTTCCTCTAATGCAAGCATCTTTTTTGCGGGTGCTTAGGGCATCTTTAGTGTATTGAATCGGTGTTGATTTAAAGTCATGGCACGTAAGCATTCTAGGAACTGAGCTTGTTTTTCTCTAATGTATTGAACCGATTCCTACTAATAACTGGGACTCACGTTACATTAAAAACCACAAAGTAATGATATCATCTCTCAACCGCACTCTCTTCTATGTAGTTGTTTAATGCTCATATGAGTTGTTTAATGCTTTGAATTGACTTCTAAGCATCTTTAGTGTATTGAATCGACGTCGATTCAAAATTATGCCACGTAAGCATTCTAAGAACTGAACTTGTTTTTCTCCAATGTATTGAATCGATTCCTACTAATAACTGGAACACACGTTACATTAAAAAACCACAAAATAATAATATCCTTTCTCAACTGCACTCTCTCCTATATAGTTGTTTAATGCTCATATGAGTTGTTTAATACTTTGAATCGATTCCTAAGTAGAGTCCAGTTCCATGCATTTTTTTTGTTGGAATCGACCCCTCCAATGTATTGAATCGATTCAATACATTCTCTCTCCTCATTTGAACCGGCTAAAACATAACACTAGAGATGGTCTTAGATGTTACATTACCTACTAATTTGATATAGTTATACACATAAGCACCTGCTAAGCACTGGTGTGTAATTAAGCATCGGTGCTACAAAATAATCACATCGTCTATCCTATGTGGCAAGAAAAATCAATTTTTTATTGTTAAGCACCTGCATTGTACATACTTAGTGTGCATTTTGAGTGTTACCAAGTTTGTCTAGTTCCGCTCTGCCTACGTTTACTTGCCCACGACACACGCCGGCGTGAGATGGAAGATACGGTGAGCAGTTCGGCACCGACCAATATTTGGAATCTACTTTGGAAGCTGGATGTTCCTCCTAAGGTGAGAGTTTTTTTTTTTGTTGAAAGTTATCGATGGTTATATTACACCGTCCTCATATTGAAAATCTTTCAAGGTGCTAGTGGTGTAGTGTTTAGAATTTCAGCCGAAAATCAGAAATTTCGGTTTTACCGGTGAGGGCCGGTAGGAATACAAACCGGTCCCAAAAAAACAGTTTGGATGAATTTTGTCCAAAAAAATCAGCTTTGTTTGAATTTTGCTCGAATTTGATTTTTTTAAAAAATCCGAAAAATTCAAATTTTGGTTTGAAAATTTCGACCGATTTTTTTTTGATTTTCGGCCTTACCGGCCCCGTTAAAAAATTGTTACTGATATCCGAAACTCTGGTGCTGAGGAAACGAAAACGATTATGCATGCCTTGGTGGAGTGTACTTTTGCTAGGATCTTTTGGCTCTCAATTGAGGAGATTATTGGTGTTAAATTGCCTTCTCTACATCGACTGACTTGGTCGAAAAATTTACTCTTTGTCCATATTTGCAGAAAAGACACAGCTGCGATCATCATATGTGGTGTGTGGTCTGTGTGGACGGCAAGGAACAAACGCCAGCATGGTGAATCGGTCATGGATATGAGGCAAGCCATTTACTGGGCCAGAGACACGGGCAACTGATTTGATCCAAGCGCGGGGAAAGAATCAACCTCGACGGAACTAATCTGTAGTACTGCAATGGTCGTAATGGCTTGTTTGATGCCGTTTAACGTAATTAACAACGTTTAACGATAATTAACGATAGTTTATGATTATTTAACGACAACTACCGCAATTGACGATATTTAACGATAATTAACGACGACTACCGCAATTGGTCGCATTGATGACGGTTATCGCAATATACCGCTATTTAGAACAATTAGCGTCATAAACCACAATTAACCTGTACAACTACTGCAATTAACAACAACTATTGCGATTAACAACAATTAACGATAATTATTACAATATAGAATTATTACATAAACAATTACAATAAATAATCATTACAGTAAACAATTATTACAATTAACAATTATTACATAAGTATTTAATTTACAACAGAAAAAAAAAAGCAAAAGCAAAAAAGTAAAAAGATTTACACTGAATAGTGAACACAATTAAATTTACAACCGGAAAAAAGGAAAAAAGAGCCGATGGGGTTTGGGCCACCGCCACGGCGCCGGGAGAGGAGGGCACCGTGGGAGGAGAGTGTTGCGGGAGGAGGCCATTGGGGAGGAGTGCCATGGCGCGAGGGAGGGGGAGGAGGAGGAGGAGACGCCAACATAGGAGGAGGTGGGGGCGGCGTGGAGGAGGAGGAGGAGGGCGAGCCGGTGGAGTGGTGAATTTATTTGATGGCAAAAACGAGTAATAATTTCCGAAAATTTGGAAGGGGTGGTGGGAAGCCGGCTGCCCCACAGCAGCTTCCGGCTTTCGGCTTTTTCACGTTAAGACGGCTTTTGGCTTTCGAGAAACCTGTTGCGAAAAGCTGACCGTTTGGTTCGGTTTTCGGCCTTTTTGGGTGAAAACCATAAGCCAAAACAAATAAGCCCTTAATGGGCCGGGCTTGTCGGGCTCAGATTGTCTTAAGTGGCATTTAATCTTTCCAATCACGGATATATTATAATAGAGTAAAACGTTTCTTTATCTACAAAAAGTAAAACATTCCTTTCTCACGGGAAAAGTGACACCGTCCTTTTGACATGTCACGTCTCCGCCTCTTCCCTATCTCTCCCCCTTGCTCACTCCTATTTTGAGGAGACACGTAAGAGAAGAGGGGAGAGAGAGGAATTCTTTGGCCATCTCGGTGGCTCCAGAGTCCAGATCACACGCCCAAATTGGTGGGTTTGCTGCCGCGAATTTAGTGGTGCCTTTTTCCTCGGAAATCGGTGCATTTCCTAGGCTTGGACTTCATGTAAAATTTTTTCTCTCCCTTGTTCTTCGTGTGGATTTCTTGACAGATTGGGGAATCGCGGGTGAAGGTATCGACTTCGGTGTGAATTCTTTGGTTGCGTTTGCAGAGTTATTTGATTTTGCGGGCAATGCGGCTGTGCATTTTGTTCTATGCCGTGGAAGCCCCCCGAATTCCGCAGCTTCTGTGATTCTTTCTGAGCTTCCTCGCCTTAATCGGTGCGTTTCTTGGAGCATCTCGAGGTATTCATTTCAAGAGGTCAATGTTGCAATTTTACGCTAGATTGGGTGCGGTCTGCTAAAAATAAGCCCCCCCCCCGAAGGTGCCATTCCAAAATTGTTGTCAAAACATTTGGGCTAAGCCATGGAATTCGTCGAGTAATCGCTTCTACGGAGCTAAGGAATTATTGCTCCCAAAGAAGGAATCTTTCGTGTAATTCCGAGAACATTTGCATTGGGATGATCGGGTTGGCGTAGAAAGAAGCAGAGAAAATATGAGGCGCTGTAGGAGAGGACGGCTCCTCGCCATGTGCCTCATCTTCGTGCAGCTCCCCGCGCCAATGGACTGCGAGGGGTTGCTCGTCGACGCAAGGGACTTGTCGCTGCCTGCGCTGACACCACCCCTTATCAAACAAGTAGACGAATTGGTGAGTGCATTTCCATGTATAATGTATTTTATTGCATTCGGTAGGTTTATTTTGTATGATTAATCGTGGATGGAGAGATGATGGTATCAACTTTTATAGTTTGTAGTAAAGAACAGAGTAGTTTAGTTGGGGGGCATCTTAATAAGTGAGTGTGAAGGATCAATTTTATTGCAAGCGGAAGTGTGGGACGAGGCATTGAAGGACCTTTGTTGCTGAGAGCATATAATTACATGCATTGCCCAGCTGTATTTTTGACATGGTATTTAGCATAAAATACCTATGTTTATGCATGATGTAGATGAGCTCATCATTGATTCATCATACAGAGGTCCAAAGGTATTTGCTTGATGTTGGACATGCATAGCTGTCTTGTACTGTTATGATCCAGGAACTCGTTTGGTTTGATTAGTTGTTGCCTTGCGTAAATAGGGTAGTTTGCTCACTCCTATTTTAAGGAGACACGAAAGAGAAGAGGGGAGAAAGAGGAATTCTTTGGCCATTCAGTGGCTCCAGAGTCCAGACCACACACCCAAATTGGTGCTTTGTTGCCGCGAATTTAGTGGTGCCTTTTTCTTCGGAAATCGTTGCATTTCCTAGGCTTGGACTTCACGTGAAATTTTTTCTCTCATTGTTCTTCGGGTGGATTTCTTGACGGATTGGGGAATCCCGGGTGAATGTATCGACTTTAGTGTGATTTCTTCGGTTGCGTTTGCGGAGTTCTTTCATTTTGCGGGCAATGCGTCTGTGCATTTCGTTCTATGCCGTGGAAGCCCCCCGAATTCCACAGCTTCTGTGATTCTTTCTGAGTTTCCTCGCCTTAATCGGTGCGTTTCTTGGAGCATCTCGAGGTATTCATTTCAAGAGGTCAATGCTGCAATTTTACGCTAGTTTGGGTGCGTTCTGCTAAAAATAAGCACCCCAAGAAGGTGCCATGCCGAAATTGTTGTCAAAACATTTGGGCTAAGCCATGGAATTCGTCGAGTAATCGCTTCTACGGAGTTGAGGAATTATTGCTCCCAAAGAAGGAATCTTTCGTGTAATTCCGAGGACATTTGCATTGGGATGATCAGGTTGGCGTAGAAAGAAGCAGAGAAAAAATGAGGCGCTGTAGGAGTGGATGGATCCTCGCCATGTGCCTCATCTCCGTGCAGCTCCCCGCACCAATGGACTGCGAGGGGTTGCTCGTCGACGCAAGGGACTTGTCGTTGCTTGCGCTAACACCACCCCTTATCAAACAAGTAAACGAATTGGTGAGTACATTTCCATGTATAATGTATTTTATTGCATTCGGTAGGTTTATTTTGTATGATTAATCGTGGATAGAGAGATGATGGTATCAACTTTTATAGTTTGTAGTAAAGAACAGAGTAGTTTAGTTGGGGGGCATCTTAAGAAGTGAGTGTGAAGGATCAATTTTGTTGCAAGCGGAAGTGTGGGACGAGGCATTGAAGGACCTTTGTTGCTGAGAGCATATAATTACATGCATTGCCCAGTTGTATTTTTGACATGGTATTTAGCACAAAATACCTATGTTTATGCATGATGTAGATGAGCTCATCATTGATTCATCATACAGAGGTCCATAGGTATTTGCTTGATGTTGGACATGCATAGCTGTCTTGTACTGTTATGATCCAGGAACTCATTTGGTTTGATTAGTTGTTGCCTTGCCTAAATAGGGTTGTTTGCTCACTCCTATTTTAAGGAGACACGTAAGAGAAGAGAGGAGAGAGAGGAATTGTTTAGCCATTTGGTGGCTCCAGAGTCCAGATCACACACCCAAATTGGTGGCATTGTTGCCGCGAATTTAGTGGTGCCTTTTTCTTCAGAAATCGGTGCATTTCCTAGGCTTGGACTTCATGTGAATTTTTTTCTCTCATTGTTCTTTGGGTGGATTTCTTGACGGATTGGGGAATCCCGGGTGAAGGTATCGACTTAGGTGTGATTTCTTCGGTTGCGTTTGTGGAGTTCTTTGATTTTGCGGGCAATGCGGCTGTGCATTTCGTTCTATGCCGTGGAAGCCCCCTGAATTCCACAACTTCTGTGATTGTTTCTGAGCTTCCTCGCCTTAATCGGTGCGTTTCTTGGAGCATCTCGAGGTATTCATTTCAAGAGGTCAATGCTGCAATTTTACGCTAGTTTGGGTGCGTTCTGCTAAAAATAAGCACCCCAAGAAGGCGCCATGCCTAAATTGTTGTCAAAACATTTGGGCTAAGCCATGGAATTCGTCGAGCAATCGCTTCTACGGAGCTGAGGAATTATTTCTCCCAATGGAGGAATCTTTCGTGTAATTCCGAGGACAATTGCATTGGGATGATCGGGTTGGCGTAGAAAGAAGCAGAGGAAATATGAGGCGCTGTAGGAGTGGATGGCTCCTCGCCATGTGCCTCATCTCCGTGCAGCTCCCCACGCCAATGGACTGCGAGGGGTTGCTCGTCGGCGCAAGGGACTTGTCGCTGCCTACGCTGACACCACCCCTTATCAAGCAAGTAGATGAATTGGTGAGTATATTTCCATGTATAATGTATTTTATTGCATTCGGTAGGTTTATTTTGTATAATTAATCGTGGATGGAGAGATGATGGTATCAACTTTTATAGTTTGTAATCAAGAACAGAGTAGTTTAGTTGGGGGCATCTTAAGAAGTGAGTGTGAAGGATCAATTTTGTTGCAAGCGGAAGTGTGGAACGAGGCATTGAAGGACTTTTATTGCTGAGAGCATATAATTACATGCATTGCCCAGCTGTATTTTTGACATGGTATTTAGCATAAAATACCTATGTTTATGCATGATGTAGATGAGCTCATCATCGATTCATCATACAGAGGTCCATAGGTATTTGCTTGATGTTGGACATGCATAGCTGTCTTGTACTGTTATGATCCAGGCCCTCGTTTGGTTTGATTTGTTGTTGCCTTGCGTAAATAGGGCTATTTGCTCACTCCTATTTTGAGGAGACACGTAAGAGAAGAGGGGAGAGAGAGGAATTCTTTGGCCATCTCGGTGGCTCCAGAATCTAGATCACACGCCCAAATTGGTGGCTTTGCTGCCGCAAATTATTGGTGTCTTTTTCTTCGGAAGTCGGTGCATTTCCTAGGCTCGGACTTCATGTGAAATTTTTTCTCTCCCTTGTTCTTCGGGTGGATTTCTTGACGGATTGGGGAATCGCGGGTGAAGGTATCGACTTTGGTGTGATTTCTTCGGTTGCGTTTGCGAAGTTCTTTGATTTTGTGGGCAATGCGGCTGTGCATTTCGTTCTATGCCGTGGAAGCCCCCCGAATTCCACAGCTTCTGTGATTGTTTCTGAGCTTCCTCGCCTTAATCGGTGCATTTCTTGGAGCACCTCAAGGTATTCATTTCAAGATGTCAATGCTGCAATTTTATGTTAGTTTGGGTGCGTTCTGCTAAAAATAAGCCCCCCAAGAAGACGCCATGCCAAAATTATTGTCAAAATATTTGGGCTAAGCCATGGAATTCGTCGAGCAATCGCTTCTACGGAGCTGAGGAATTATTGCTCCCAAAGGAGGAATCTTTCGTGTAATTCCGAGGGCATTTGCATTGGGATGATCGGGTTGGCGTAGAAAGAAGCAGAGAAAATATAAGGCGTTGTAGGAGATGATGGCTCCTCGCCATGTGCCTCATCTCCGTGCAGCTCCTCGCGCCAATGGACTGCGAGGGGTTGCTCGTCGGTGCAAGGGACTTGTCGCTGCCTGCGCTGACACCACCCCTTATCAAGCAAGTAGATGAATTGATGAGTATATTTCCATGTATAATGTATTTTATTGCATTCGGTAGGTTTATTTTGTATGATTAATCGTGGATGGGGAGATGATGGTATCAACTTTTATAGTTTGTAGTCAAGAACAGAGTAGTTTAGTTAAGGGCATCTTAAGAAGTGAGTGTGAAGGATCAATTTTGTTGCAAGCGGAATTGTGGGACGAGGCATTGAAGGACCTTTGTTGCTGAGAGCATATAATTACATGCATTGCCCAGCTGTGTTTTTGATATGGTATTTAGGATAAAATACCTATGTTTATGCATGATGTTGATGAGCTCATCATCGATTCATCATACAGAGGTCCATAGGTATTTGCTTGATGTTGGACATGCATAGCTATCTTGTACTGTTATGATCCAGGCCCTCGTTTGGTTTGATTAGTTGTTGCCTTGCGTAAATAGGGCTGTTTGCTCACTCCTATTTTGAGGAGACACGTGAGAAAAGAGGGGAGAGAGAGGAATTCTTTAGCCATCTCGGTGGCTCCAGAGTCCAGATCACACGCCCAAATTGGTGGCTTTCCTGCCGCGAATTTAGTGGTGCCTTTTTCTTCGGAAATCGAGGCATTTCCTATGCTTGGACTTCATGTGAAACTTTTTCTCTCCCTTGTTCTTCGGGTGCATTTCTTGACGGATTGGGGAATCGCAGGTGAAGGTATCGACTTCGGTGTGATTTCTTCGGTTGCCTTTGCGGAGTTATTTGATTTTGCGGGCAATGCGGCTGTGCATTTCGTTCTATGCCGTGGAAGCCCCCCGAATTCCGTAGCTTCTGTGATTCTTTCTGAGCTTCCTCTTCTTAATCGGTGTGTTTCTTGGACCATCTCGAGGTATTCATTTCAAGAGGTCAATGTTGCAATTTTACGCTAGTTTGGGTGCGTTATGCTTAAAATAAGACCCCCCCGGAAGGTGCCATTCTGAAATTGTTGTCAAAACATTTGGGCTAGGCCATGGAATTCATCGAGTAATCGCTTCTACGGAGCTAAGGAGTTATTGCTCCCAAAGAAGGAATCTTTCGTGTGATTCCGAGGACATTTGCATTGGGATGATCGGGTTGGCGTAGAAAGAAGCAGAGAAAATATGAGGTGCTGTAGGAGAGGATGGCTCCTCGCCATGTGTCTCATCTCCGTGCAGCTCCCCGCGCCAATGGACTACAAGGGGTTGCTCGTCGACGCAAGGGACTTGTCGCTGCCTGCGCTGACACCACCCCTTATCAAGCAAGTAGACGAATTAGTGAGTACATTTCCATGTATAATGTATTTTATTGCATTCAGTAGGTTGAGTGTGAATAATCAATTTTGTTGCAAACGGAAGTGTGGAACAAGGCCTTGAAGGACCTTTGTTGTTGAGAGCATATAATTATATGCATTGTCCAGCTGTATTTTTGACATGGTATTTAGCATAAAATATCTATGTTTATGCATAACGTAGATGAGCTCATCATCGATGCATAGCTGTCTTGTACTCTTGTGCTTCTCAAAATTATCTGAAAGAGGAGAGATCAGATCAACGAAGTTTGCAGGGGATTTCCAAAGCCGCCCTTGATTTTATTGCATTGTAAATTATTGTTTGTTTTTGTCTTTGAACAACTGATCACATAGATTAAACCTTTCTGCAAGCAGAGTTTTGAATCAAACATTTGTATCGTGTTTAATTATTAATGTACCCTGCTGGTAGGCACGCATCAGTGCACTAGTTAAAGACGCTTTTTGTTTACTAACGGTGTCTTGATTTTTTTTTTACCGTTATTACTTAGTGAGCAACAGGTGTTAGATTTCTTTTTTTCGATTCGACATGACACATGGAGACTCGGAGAGATGACCATGACTCCCCTAAGCAGTGAATGTAATGATGTTTGTCCAACAGACCATCAACCTGACATTTGATGGGATAAATATTTTTTCGGTTTTTAACTGGTGTTACTATAACTTTCTTGCGGTGGGTCGGTTTATCATCACATCTTTTACTGATTAATTTTCATGTACTGACAAGGGTGACTATTGATAACATACAGGTGGAACATGCATGGCTCAAGTGTGGGTTAGACATGAGAACTCTTGAAGATGTTAGAAAGCACTTCGACTACAATCATGTATTTGAAATTCTCCGTAGGATATCTGGAAAAGACATTAAGGACACCTCTCCTGACATTGAAGAAGGCACCAGTGCATTGTCACCAGAAATCAGGCACACTTTGCTGAACTGTTTAAGCAAGCAGAGTTTCCCATTTGGTGTCTCTGGACAGGAGGGTGCAAAAAGCTTGCCTGCTGGTTATATCAAAACACTTCTTGCCTCAATAAGAAGAGACCTGGCTCAGGGACCTTCAGCTACAGCGCCAACACCTGCACCAGCACCAGCACCAACTGTATCAGGTCCATCCCCCGCACCTGCAAGTCAAGCAGTAAAACCTGCCCCAGGGAAAACTTCTAAGCCACAACCAGGAAAGAAACCAACTGAAAGTGCTTCATCTCCACCAGACCCTCCAGATCGTTCATCAGAAAGAACTCCTACAGAAAAGGCAGTGACCCCAACTAAATCAGTAGCAAAAAAGGACAGCAATGGCATGCCAGCCACCGCTGTCATTGGTCTTTCCGTGGCTGGTATAGCACTTTTAGCTCTGTTCTGCTTGTGCTGCTGTATGTGCTGTGGAAACCGGACTTCTTCTTCGTATGATTTAAGGGATGATAAGCCACTTTTGAGTCTGAATCTGAGTGACTTGTCTGGTATGAGATGCACCCACTTTGCTCCAAGATATTGTAAAATTTTCTTCTATAGCTGATTTTTATGCTTTCTTATGTAGCTGCTTCTTGTAAATCTACCCAAGGAAATCCAATTGATGTCAATAAGCTGGGAGCATTGTCATTGAAGTCAGAGTCTGGTCAAAATGGCCACGTGAAACTAAGCTCACATGAAGGCACAAACACTGAGGTGCACCCAGCAGTCTACAACAGTTCAGCAGAGCCAATGGCTGCTTCTATTGGTTCTGTGCCAGGATCGACACCAATGCCTCCACCGGTGATGCCTCCTCCAGCTCCTCCACCTCCAAAGGCTCCTCCTCCACCAGCTCCTCAAGCACCTGCGCCACCTCCAAAAGCTTCTCCAGTTCCTCCCTCAGGATCCTCACCACCACCTGCTCCAAAAGCTGCACCTCCCCCACCGCCGCCAAAATCTGCTGGCCCACCTCGACCACCACCACCAGCAATGCCCAGTTCTTCAAAAACGCGTCCACAGCCACCACTTATGAAAACAGGAAATAAGGCGGACACTGATGCTGATTCTAGTGAAGCTAAAACAAAGCTAAAGCCCTTCTTTTGGGATAAAGTAACGGCAAATCCTGATCAATCAATGGTGTGGGATCACATTAAATCAGGATCATTCCAGTAAGTTTCTAGAGTCAATTGCAGCTGTATACCTTAACTAACTTACTATTGCAAGATCACGCCAGTTATAAGTTATAACTCGACTGATACTGATTCACAGGTTTAATGAGGAGATGATTGAAAGCCTTTTTGGTTATAACTCAACTGACAAGAAAAGCAGTGATGCCAAAAAAGATTTATCATCAAAAGATGCTTCTCAGTTTGTGAGGATACTTGACCCTAAAAAGGCACAGAACCTGGCGATATCATTGAAGGCGCTGAGTGTTTCACCTGAGGGAGTATGTACTGCAGTTAAGGAAGGTAAAATTTACTATCAATGATCCTTATAAGCGCACAGCTCTTCCGGTCTTCCTGTATGGAATGCTTCTTCTTTTCACTCTTGGCGCATAGCCTTGTAGCTGCATATGTATCCTAGTGCACTTTTTTGTTAAAGTTGTAGAACTCATTTATGTTGGAATGCTGATGCCTTGAATCCTTATCCTGCTTCCGGTGTATGGCTTTTCTTGCAATAGTGTATCTGGCATACATTGCTAGTTCTACATGCCTATATCAATTGTGCCTTAGCAATCAGGAGATAAAGAGTACTCTTTTCTGAGCTAAAGGCAGTAAAATCACTTATTTTCATTTGTTTCTATTGTTACTCGAAGCAAATAGTCTACATATTCTCCCAAAGTGGCATAAGTCTTGTCATCTACTTTGAGTGCAATTCTTGAACAAAGAATAAGTCGACAAGATTATCCTGCTGGTAGATTGCTTGTAAGCCATGTCAAATCAGAATTGGGTTCTAGTGTTCACCGCTTCTGTGCACATCTAGTATCCATTTTTCTTTTGTATGGACATCTAACACCTGGGTTCATGTGCTTGCAACCATTTTGTGTGAACATTCAGGAAAAAATAACCATTTAATTTCCTTTGATGAAGTTCCTCAAGGAAAAAAAAAACTTTGATGGAATCCTATTTCCTGATGTCATATTTCACTTATTATTATTTTTCTTGATAATTTGTAGGAAATGAACTTCCATCCGAGTTGATACAGACCTTACTACGATGGACCCCAAGTAATGATGAGGAGCTCAGGCTTCGACTATACACTGGGGAACTCTCCCAACTTGGTTCTGCAGAGCAATTCTTAAGAGCAATCATCGACATTCCTTATGTTTTTCAGCGCCTAGATGCATTACTCTTCATGGCTAATTTACCAGAGGAAGCTTCAAATGTGAAGCAATCCTTTGCCACTTTAGAGGTAATAATAACAGATTCATTATAACCTCTCAACATGTAGATCATGCGCCACTCTGCTGTATTAGTCTTACTTGTTTGATTCTCTCTAACCTTTCTAGTGATCAAACATGTTCATCAAGCATTATTATTTGATATATTGTTTTTCTAGAACCACACTAGTTCTGAAAATCTGTAGCCTTGATGTTTCCTTAGTTAATATACAGCTCATAAAACTTGCATATGCCCCTGAAAAATTCTGCTTTACATTATATGGCTTCGTGTTGACCAATATTCTTACCTCTGCTATCTTGGCGTTTAAATCCTGATCAGGTGGCTTGCGAAGAGCTTAGAAACAGCCGTCTTTTTTTTAAGTTACTAGAGGCGGTACTTAAAACAGGAAATCGAATGAATGTTGGCACGTTCCGTGGAGGAGCTCAGGCTTTCAAACTGGACACGCTCCTTAAGTTGTCTGATGTCAAAGGGACTGATGGGAAGACAACACTGTTGCATTTTGTTGTTCAAGAAATCATCCGTTCTGAAGGTGTCCGGGCTGCGAAGGAGAAGAACAGCAGTGTATCCAGTGTGAACACCATTGATCTCACCGATGAAAATAGTGAGCAAATTGAAGATGATTACAAACAACTTGGACTGAAAGTTGTGTCCAGTTTAGGAGATGAACTTCAAAATGTCAGGAAGGCAGCGATCCTTGATGCGGATCAATTGACTATGGCGGTAGCAAGTCTTGGCCACAAGCTTGTCAAAACCAATGAATTCTTGAACACGAGCATGAAAAGTTTGGATGAAGACAGCGGGTTTCACCACAAGCTTAAGCATTTCGTAGAGCAGTCTCAAGCTGATATTACTTTCTTGCTAGAAGAAGAGAAGAAAATACGGTCCTTGGTCAGAACCACTGTCGATTATTTCCATGGGAGTGCAGGAAAGGATGAGGGCCTGCGGTTATTTGTGATAGTGCGGGATTTCCTTTCAATGCTGGACAAGGTGTGCAAAGAAGTGAAAGAAGCATCAAAAGTAGTTCCAAGGAAAACAAAGACGAAACAGCCGTCCCAATCATCTCAGTCTTTCCATGATCCTCGGCGTAATCTATTCCCGGCAATTCAAGATCGGAGGGCAGATAGCTCAAGCTCAAGTTCTGATGAGGAAAGTTAGGCATATATCAAGGTATCCACCCTTTCCCTTCCAAATTATGTTAGATTACCCCGTCTACGCAATAGTGCAGGGATAGAAAATACATGCAAATTGATGAGGAAATGATAATGTCAACTTTGTTTTGGCCATCCATGTAGCAACAGAATCAAATTCCTAAACTTGTCTTGTCATCCTCCCCATCCCAGCATTCTTGACCGAGGTGGCTTTTTGCACTTTCACTCCTATCAAGCAAAAGAGAGACACATGGTCAAGACAGCGTCCACTTGAAAGGTGCTATGGATGGCGAAATTGGCCGTTCAAAGGGAAACGAAGAGAACTGACCGCCTAGTTAGGGCAGGCGTAACAGGGAGGAAGATGTAGGCTGGCTGACTCTGATACTGTCCGTTTTTTCTTTTTTCGTCATACATTTGTACCAGCACAGAAAGAAAGGAATGCACCACACAAGATCATGAATTGGATTATTTTGTTTGTACTTCACACTACTTTTGCAAATAGCATAGCTGTGTCAACTTTTAACTGAAAACATATTGTATTCCTGTCCTGTGAAAAACTCTGGAAGAAACAATGTGGGGCGAATTTGAGAGCAGATCCGTACTACTGTCAATGGCTTCTTTTCTGAACCTGTACAATGTATGCATCGTTTGGATCTTCAACGCAGTTCGGTTTGAAAAATTGTAACTGAACAACCGATTCTCTGACGAAATGGCCACTCCAATCAGGCCATCAACTGTGTGTAACTTGCGTGCAACCGCTGCTTACTTGTTTCACCCATTTCTCTCATGCTATTTCTTCGCGAAATTTTTTATCGCAGCTGGTGTCAAATCCGAGTTGTTTCAGCTTCCCGCCTCGGCACTGTTTCAAAATCGCTGGGTACGTGAAAATTTCCAACAATAATTCAGAAGTGCCCGCCCAAAACCTTGCACGTGATCCAAGAATAATTACACACATGACCCAAGAGCCAAGAGGCCAAGATGCGATGGTTAAACAATAAAGGATTAAGTACAAGTTTCGTCCCTCAACTTTTGCCTAGTTTAGTTTTCGTCCCTCAATTTCAATACCGGATATAACGACCCTCAAAGTTTAGATACCGGGCAAAAGAAGTCCCTCCGTGCGTTCGAGGGCGGTTTTGACCAGTGTTTCGTGCCACGTGGAAAAAAAAATCATTTTCCCCTACCAGCCAAGCGTCCACGCTGGCAAACACATGCAGACACACAAATCTGCCTCAACACAAGCATGGGACTGGGACGCGAAGGAGTCGAGCCCGCCAACGGTGGCGTTGACGCGGATGGTGGTCGTGGACGGTGAACTCCACGACGTGGGCCTTCTCGGCGTGGACGCCGGAGGACCTCGCGGAGGAGGAGGCGGCTGTGTTTTTGGCGCCGATGAGGCTAGGTCGTCGAGGAAGTAGGCGTTCCCGAGGTCCTCTGGCGAAGGGAGTGGGCGCACCGTGATGGAGATGAAGTGGCAATTCCGTAGAGGTGGTCAGAGTCGTCGAGGGAGGCTTGACGACGCCGGAGAAGACGAAGAAAGGTGCTTCGGTGATCGCCAGAAAAGCTCGAATTCACGGCGATTAAGGAGAGGAGAGGAGCGGTGATTGGTTACGGTGGAATGAGTGAAGAAAGGCGCACTCGGGGCTCCCTTTTATAGGGCTCAGGGGTCACTGAGGCGGCGAGAACGTGCATGGCCGTTACGTGCCAGCGTGGCGGCGAGGTAAAGAGAGTTTAAGAGGGTTTAAGGAGGATGAAACGTGTGTCCTGAGTTCGTTAGAGAACGTGGATTTAAATGGCATCAAAATCCCATGAAAAGAGGGAGTAACAGGCGAGATTAAAAGCTTCCATCGAGGTTATCAATGGCGGCGGTGCGAGGAGGAAGAAAGAGTGGGGATGACGACACTGTAGAAGGCGGTCCCACTTGTCGGTGAAGGAAGAGAAATAAGAAAGGATAATGGTTGGTGGAGTGACCGTTAGATTTAGATCGGAGGGTCCTTATTGAAGTGAACTTTCGGACCGTCCGGGATTGGCATCAAGATCTGGCCGTCCATTTGAAATCGGACGCTCCAAATCGTTGAAACGTTCGGACCGAGTGATCGTTAATCAAATCTGGCCGTTAAGTTTTGATCCAATGGTTGAAAATGATTGAGAAGGATACGCGCGGGAATAAAGAGAGCGA
This sequence comes from Phyllostachys edulis, assembly GCA_036346405.1. Taxonomy (NCBI): domain Eukaryota; kingdom Viridiplantae; phylum Streptophyta; class Magnoliopsida; order Poales; family Poaceae; genus Phyllostachys; species Phyllostachys edulis. The sequence continues at coordinate 71,332 of JAYEVD010000716.1, read as the reverse complement.
CACGCGGGCCCCGCCTCAGCCGAGAGTGTTAGAGAGGCGCGGCGCTACCAGCGGAGCCGCGCCATTTTTTTTTCGCCACGACGAGCGGGCCGCTGTCGGTCTTGTCTTCTTCTCGCCTCACCAAATTTCGAAGCAGACCGAGCTCACGATGTGCGCCACATCGCCATAGGTGCCACCTCGTGCACGCGTGTCCGTATCCGAGGCATCGCCTGGCCACCTTGAACCCTCTGAGGCATCGCTGGGACGATTTCTTCATCTTCACGTCCGGCAGCCTCGGCCAATATAGCTCACCGTTGTTCTGGTGAGTTATCCCTTCCCGTCCTGTCCATCTTGATCGCAATATCTCACTGTGTCTTCCGATGAATTTAATTCATGTTTGGTGCAACGAGAGGGCGTGCGACCTCTTCTTCTCCGTGCACGGTCAAGCGCCACCGCATTGATTCCGGCCGCCTCTAACCTTCTCCAGCATCAAGGTCTTGTGCTTATCGCTCCTGGATCCAAGGCGAAGCTGATGCGCACCTTTCGGAATCTTCTAGAAGCCCATAGCACCTCCGCGTGAGTCGGCCGTGTTAAATCTCGCCTCGGCCACCGCCACTGTCAGCCGACCTCCTCAATGACCCGCATCACCGTCATCAGTTTCAAGAGGTCCTTGCGCATCTAGTGGTATCCTCGCCAAGCCTGGAAACCCGCTGAATCGCCACATCCTTCATCTCACCGCCGCGCCTGTGCGCGGTGAACTCCGGTGAGCCGTCGACTTATTAGGGCAAAGGGTAAATCATTAGTAGTTAATGATCTGTTATGAGGTGTGTATGACTTACAGACCCCACTTTCGGTGACCTCGCTGATGATGCTAGCGTGGATGCCGCGTGTATTCAAAATACCAACGTTGATGACAAGTCAGTCAAAACCGCTCTGGAACACACAGAGGAACTTCGTTTGCCCGGTGTGTAAACTTCGAGGGTCGTTATATCTGATTTTTTAGTTGAGAGACGAAAATTAATCATCGTGTGGACGAAACTTGTACTTAATCCAACAATAAACATGAACTCAGGCAACCATAACTCGAGCAGTTCTCACGCCAAACTCGACATGTTCGAACAATGCTCAATGCCAGACATGAATTTCACAGCTGATTCCAATATCACCCAACAACTACACAATTCATGAATTATGACCATAATTATTTGCCACAAACAAGAAAGAATACATCCAAACACCAATTGAGCACCAACGTAGAGTAGATTTAGCAAGTCATTCAAAGATACACCTTTATAGAACGTAGCAACAAATTACAGGGCAACCAATCCTTGTCCACAAGTTCACCTTAGTTTAGCATCGTTACAAGCACAATTCAGCAACTAATAGTAACCTCCTACTAGAACGCAACACCTAGGCAGCCTAGAACACACGCTACTACACACTGATACAGCATCCACAGCCATCACCACCGCCGCCAACGGAAGGGGGTCAGGATCTAGCTGTCGTCGCCGGCCGCGGCCTTGGCGCTGCCGCCGCCGGCCTTCTTGGGGAGGAGCAGGTTGTGGATGTTGGGCATGACACCACCGCTGGCGATGGTGACCGTGCCGAGCAGGCGGGAGAGCTCCTCGTCGTTGCGCACGGCGAGCTGGATGTGGCGCGGCACGATGCGAGTCTTCTTGTTGTCCCTCGCGGCGTTCCCGGCCAGCTCAAGAACCTGTAGGAAACAGGACGATTCGACCGATTACTCCAAAATCCTCGCCGATTCCAGCGAACTTAGCGAATCAAAGCACCCCCGTCCGCCCAGAATCGAATCTTTCGCCGAACCCCCAATATTTTCCCATGGAAAACCCTAGAATTCTCCCCCAATTCTGCCCCCCAATTCAAGAACCGCAAACCCAACTGCTGCAGTTATTCCCCACCCAGAACCAAATCGAAGCACCAAAAAACACAATTCCAGATACCTCAGCAGCCAGGTACTCGAGTACGGCGGCGAGGTAGACCGGGGCACCGGCGCCGACCCTCTCGGCGTACTTGCCGGCCTTGAGGAACCGGGCGATCCTGCCGACGGGGAACTGGAGCCCGGCCTTGGAGCTCCGCGATATGGCCTTCTTGGCGGCGCCCGAGCCGATCGCCTTGCCCCTCCCGGCCATGGCTAGCTAGCTAGGGTTTCTAGTTGACGGGCGGAATCCGCGGCGGAGAAGCGAATGAAGGTAGGGACTGGAGAAAGTGCGGAGGCAGCGAGCGGTACACGTCTGGTGGGAAGCGGAGGTGGGTGGGATTTTATAGGGGACGGGAGCCAATGAGAGTGGAGTGCGCGGATCGGGGACGTGGCGGGGGAGGTCGTGGAGCGGGGGAGTCCATCCTGGCCATTGGATGGGGAGAGCCGTGCAGAGGTTGGTTTTGGTTTGCCGCCACAGCGTTTCGGCGCTCGGTCGTGGGCCCCACTCATCTCTGCGGATCGTGCGTCTCTCTCTTTCTTTTCCCTTTTTGGCTGCGTGGTCCGTGCGAATCAAAAAATCCGTGAAAGTCTGGGCTGCAATGCAAAATTGCAAATTTATGCTTGAAATTATTTCTGTGTGGAGAAAATTTTCCCCACCACCCCCCCCACACACACACTTCTGTTTCAAAATAGTACCAATAGGGTGCCCGTGCATTGAATCTCAAAATAAAGTGATATATATTATCAAATGAGATCCTAAACCACGTAATAAATATCATTTTTTTACACATATAGACAAAAACATTAACCCTTCATATTGCATCACCTGTTAGTACTACTACCCGGAAAATAAAATTTTGAGCTCATATATTGTTTACCTTTAGAAGTGGGAAAATAATTGTCTTGAACCTAAATAACAACAAAAAAAAGGGGAGATTAAAAATAAGCAAAATTGAAGTTGCAGGAGTACTGAGTGTACATCAAATGTAAAACAGTCCAATTAAATGGCATTCAATGAGTGAAATATATATAAAACTAATAAAAAGCTGACTATCAACAATATATGAAATTTACACTATAAATTCTAATTCAACTTTCAATGAAAATGATCAAAATAAAAGAATGGCGTTGCTTAATTAATCTTCTTTACTACACGTCAATCTTGTGAAAGAAGGTGAATACTTCTACAAGAAAAAAGTAACAATATATATAGTAGAGATAAATAACTTTGTTACAATGTGATTATCTTTGTGGCTTGTGAGATAGTAGAAAAATATTTAATATGAATAAAAAGTGTAATGTGGTATGCACAACACATAAATTGGGATTAAGAGGTACTCACATCACTTGCCAAAACAAATAAAAGAGTTTTTGCAGCAATAGCGCAAGGAGGATCATCAATGTTCATAACCAAAACAGCATCGATAATTTGATGAACCAATCTATAGGATATAAGAAAAGAAGGCACTTGTGACTTGTGAGTAATAAAATGGAAAACGGTGCAAGATTTTTAGAAAGATGAAATGAAATATTGTGTTTTAGCAATTGAAGGTGTTTTGAAATTAAATAGAAAAATGAAGATTACATGATGCCTGATCACATGTTACAATAATTGCATTACATGAGAATTTACTTTTAGCAATCTTATCCATCTACAGAAGTAGAAATGGTGTAAAAACATTGTCAGAATCTAGTGTGGTGATTGTAGGATCAAGCATGGCCAACTAGAGGGGGTGAATAAGAGGTTTCTAAAAACTTGTGGTCTAATTAACATTTTTAACAAGTATTGATTAAATAATGAATTATAGCACAATTAAATGGATATATTCTAAGCTTTCACTAAGACACCTCAAGACTATGGCAATACTAAAAAACAATTCCAGCTAAGCAATTCTACACAAATAAGAGCTAAAAATATAAATACGGAAAAAATAAGCTAAGAGAGAAAACCACAATGAATACAAACGATGTTTTTCACATGGTATCAAAGACTTGCCGGTCTTCACTAGTCTACGTTGAGGTAAGTCCAAACAGATTGGACCAGCTCCACGAATTAAGCCTCAAGTACCTCAATCTCAATATGATTGCTCCTCCTCCACTCCGAAGATGGTGAGCACCAAACCGCTCACAACTGTTGTCGAGCCTCTTCACAATGTTCTTGAAGAGATCACCACACAAACTTCCTCCAAGCCTTCTAAGTGCCGGCAAGCACCAAGAGTAATAAATCACAGCACTTAGTTGAAGGTTATCAAGTGCCAAAGAGATCAACTAATGATGCATATGTACTTGATTACTCTCAACTACCTTAAAATGAGGAATATGAGCAAATGAGTAGAGGAGAGTACACCAAAGGCACTTATAGCAATACTTACCATTTTGCTTAACAAACCTTGAGGGTTTGTTTACCGGTTTCTTACTCTTCTTAGGCACATACCCAAGTCCTTCCTTATTGAATGAGTACCTTTGCTCACTCAAAAGCTTATCAAGGGTGGTCTTACTTTTGAAGCATAGTTCTAAGCTTTTGCTTAGCTTGGTCACTTACTCCTTTAGCTTATTGTTTTCAACAACAAGGTTTGCATCATGAGACTCAACATTGCCATGATTAGAGTTAATAGTAGAGCAACATGACATAGCAAGTGGATCATTACATGTAGTAAATACACTAGTTCTAGCAATTTCTACACTAGGTATTTCATCAAGAATATCAATACTATAGCAAGACTTGCTTGAATTTTCTTGGATAAGCAAGTCATGAGCTTTCTTTAGCTCATCATAAGAATCTTTTAGAGAGATATGCTCTCTCTTTAAGATCTTATATTTTGACATTTCTTTTCCAAGATATTCATCCAAGTCTTCAAGTATATCCATTAATTCATCAAAGGATGGTTCATTATCATTAACAGATTTTATCTTATCTCCTTTTGCTATGAGGCAAGTGGGAGTAGAGAATAGCGATGGAGCCTCCTTGATGATGATGCCGACAAGTCCCTTCTTCTTAGGGAACTCATCTTCATCGGAGTCAGAGTCGGTGGACTCTTCATCGGAGTCTCATTCTCCAATATGAGCTTCGTTCTTGCCATCCTTGTGAAGCTTCTTGAAAAACTTCTTCTTCTTGAATGACTTGCCCTTGTCATCCTTCTTTGCGGGGCAATAAGATGCAATGTGCCCCTTCTCTTCATAATTATAGCACCAGATGTTGCTATAGCGCTTGTTGTCATTTGAGGATTGCCCCTTCTTGTTCTTGTCAAAGTTGAAGCTTCGATGTGGGGGTCTTCTCATAAATTTCTTCATTCTTCTCACAAGAAAAGCAAATTCTTCTTCGGAGTCTTCTCCTTCATCTTCATCATCACTTGATTCCGCTTTAGCCTTGAAAGCGGTAATCTTCTTCTTTGAGGAGGATGACTCCAAGAGCTCTTCCTTATTTTTCTTGTACAACTCATTTGTTATGAGGTTGCCCAAGAGCCCTGTTGGCGTCATTCTTGGAAATCAAGACAATATATCTTCAACTAAAAATGCCCGTAAAGCGTCAAAATGTCGGTATATAACCGAGTTTAGTAGTAAAGCTTTGATGTTGTTTAGTGCCACAGTTCAGTACGAATTGGAAACCCTCCCAAAAGTTATAAAATGAATACCCTGATGATTCCAAGATAAATATTAAGCTAGAGTACAACGGATAGCGTTTCTACCAACAATATGGTTTAGAGAGCTACGGGGTGGCCCAATCTTCTTGAGTAGAACCGTGGATAAATAGCGCTTGACAACGAACAACACTCAGCTGTACACCACGCGCCAGTGCACGGACTTGCAGCTCTATGGATATTCGCCAACACGCACCGGGATGATCGCCGCTAGATCATGAGCGGGGATCGGCAAGCCCTCAATTCCCAGCAGAAAAGCAAACTTGACCTTGAAATGCAGAACGAACAATTGATCGCCTAATTCTCTCTCAGTAGTCCTCGCATGAACTCTGTTATGAAAGAACAAGCAATAACTTGTGTTCTATTCTTTTGCATAAACGTGATCTCCTTTACAATGGGGGTCTACCTCTTAATATATAGTCTCAGCCTAAGAACTATTTAGTACTAATTTTTCATGTGGACTATTCACGCAAAGTTACTGTTCACACGTTGTATTGTAGCATGGTTACTGTTCACAGCCCGAATTATTGTTCTCGACCTGTTTACTATTCACAATTGTTGTTCATAGGCCGGTTACTATTCACGCCGTAGAATTGGACTTCCTTCCTCGTTCCTCCACATGGGCTTTGTGCTTGACCGCTTGGGCCTTGATCCCTCGCTTGGTCGTATGGACATTGGCCCTCTCCTCCTTGGCCGAATGGGTCATAGATCAGTGCCTTGGCCTCCTCATTTGACAGACTTTCTTGGATGACGGTTGCATATCCTTGATCTCTGTCCATCGTTGAATCTTCAAACCTGAGCATAAGCAAAACACTGTTTTTAGGTAGTATAAAATTCTCATTAAAATCAATGACAAATTCATTAAGGAGCAAGTTCACCTGAGATTGTAGTTTCTTAGCACGTGCTCTTGTTATTGGTCCTGTCGGCAACTCGAGGCGTATATCATGAGCATTAAGTGGAGGAGAAGAAGGTGTTGTAGGAATGCCCTCATCAGCGCCTTACTATTTGTACTAACCTCAACCGTCTGATAGTTTTTCCGATTTGCAAGTCCAAACTCCTTTTGTTGTGATACCTGGAATCCTTGATCCTTCAGTAGTTAGTACTATCTTGCAGTACTTCCTAGCAAAGATGATATGGTTTAGAGAGCAGTCACCAAATATTTGATTTGTGTGGTTATCATGTACTATGTATGGATGTTAAAGATTATAGCTCAATGCAATTTGGATAACTTCTTAATTTCTTGAAGGCCAATGATAAGTGCTTTACATTATGTTCTGAAGTTTTGGGTGTTGAAACAGTTATATTCATTGTTGCTGCCACAAACATTCTATGGAACACCTATGCAGTTTCTTTTGACCACAATTGTCAAGGTTTTGTAGAGATAATTTGTCTGCCCATGTTAAGTCCCAAACCAATTTAGTTATTTGAATATTGTTGCTTTGGATGTAGAAATTTATGCAAACCTTTTTTATTCACCAGGTGCATGCGTTTCAGCAGCTATATTGATTAGATAGGTCACTCGTCGAACATTGGTTTCCCTTTGAGTTAACTTCACGACATCCAAATGTTTTCCCCGTTGCAACGTACGAACACTTTACTAGTATATAATATGACCTAAATATTAAACAACACTAGCGCCCATTTGAAATATAGGGATTATTACTTCCTGTGGGAATTGAATATTTCTTACTATTTCCTACGAAATTCTAGTAAAATTTTGCATTTCAGGCAGAGGAGAATTCGGCGGCGTTCCAAATTCCCATCACAACATTTGCAGAGTACTCCACCTCGGTGGCAGTAGTGCAGAATTCAGATCAAGAATTCAAGACGGGCTGAACGGATGGTCAGCACCATCTGGCCATACTAGGGAGTAACAGATGCGTGGAGGGGCAGCTGTCGAGTCGAGTGTGCATACCTAATCCGAGCCATCGATTACTCGATCCTGGCGCAAACATATATGTATCTGGCTAGCTCATCATCATTTTCAAGACCACGATTTGAGTTGCACAAATTCGCGTTCTTTCGAGCATTTTCTTGGACTATTGGATTATGGGAGCAAACACGTCGATAAGTGTTTAGCAGTCTGGTCAAATGCAACAATTCAATCGCCAGTTCCCAAAATGTTGTCTGGCCTGACCAAGTTTCCCCACAAGAGAAGTGACAAACCGACACACAAAACCACCTCATTCTGAAACTTTACAAAACGGAACCACCTCCAGAATCCAAGACACCAAAAAGCTATCATAAGTTTGTGACAGAATATAATCTATTTCTTCCATTCCACCAGCACATCGACTAATATCCACTTCACCAGAATAAAACAAGTTTAACGAGAAGGAAGCAATTAATCCCTGGAACACTTCGACAAATCGCGTCACTTCTTGTTTTCTTGCACAACACAAAACAGACCGGTTTATGTACATCATTAACAAGAACTTTGATACTTCAAACCACAATTTTGTAATCGCCATAGGCAAATAAGACTGAGCCACAAGAACGCACCAGGGAGGACTCAAATGATGTGATAGCTTAAAGGTTTAGACCAATTGATGTTCGCAGCACCCCACTTGTCGAGGGAAGATGAAGGAGAAGACATTGCGCCTTCGTCACCGTAGTCTATGTTATAGCCTATTTGTCGTTTGTCATTGACGCCCAATTTGAAGCTCCTAGACTCACTATTTGTTGATTCTTTATCTTCCCGCCACTGACGCTCAACCTTTTGGCATATCTCAACATGCAATTTGGCAACCTAACTAATGGTAACCTGACACCTTGGAAAATTAACAAATGGGAAACATGGTCACTTGTTGTAATGTTTTGTGTGTTGGTTTCCTTTTTATATGTTTCTTCTTTTTAGGATCGAGGATAACCGACTAGAGGGAGGTGAATAGGAGGTTTTAAAACTTTTTGACTAATTAACAAATTAATTCAATTATGAACTAAGTCTTAAACTAGATACAATTCTAGCTAAGCAATTCTACACAAGATAATAGTAGAATTGTAAATGCGAAAATAATAAAGACAAGAAATAACCACAATTGAGACAATAGAGTTTTTCCTGTGGTATCGAAGACTTATCGGTCTTCACTAGTCCACATTGAGGAAGCTTGAACTAATCAAGCTGGCTCCACAAATTAAGCCTTTCCTTGATCACTAGTGGTTGTTTTTCCTCCACTCCGGAGATGACGAACACCAAACCATTCACAATTTTGGCACCGGGCATCTTTACAATCTTTTTGAAGAGATCACCATGCTAACACTGCCAAGCCGTCCAGGTGTTTGGCAAACACCAAGAGTAATGAATCGATGATCTTCGCTTGACGGCACTCAAGTACAATGGATCAATCTAGAATGAATGCACTTGAATTTGGCTCAACACCTCACAATGAATGTACAAGTGTATTGTAGGAGTTGAGAGGATGCTCAAGGCTCAAATGATAGTAAATATGGTCTAACACACTGTCCTTGAGCAGGTGGAGGGGTATTTATACCCCTCACCAACAAATACGACCGTTGGGGGGGAAAATCCCCAACTTTTCAGCAAATGCGGTACTACCGCCAACCAACGGCCGGTACTACCGCACAGTAACGGCTATCGCAGAGGCATTAACTCCCTCTGACATAGTCGTTTGAACTGCAGCGCGGTACTACCGCTAAGGATCATGCGGTAGTTCTGCTGGCCGGTCAAACCAGAAAATGAGAGCAGTACTACCATTTCACGAGGGTCCCAAAAAGGGTACCTACTGGAAAAAAAAACATACTGCTTCATTTTTGGCAACACCGGGGTGTGGTAGTTCCGCTGAACAGATGCGGTCATATCGCGTTGTGGTAGTACCGCCAATAAACCTCCAGAACTACCGCCTCGTGGTTTGCAACCAACCCAAAATGGTGTCACTCGAATTTACGCATCGCTAACTATTTTTCGCATACAACCGTTGTGTAGTACCACACCACTATCCCGTATCTATTACCGCTGAGCGGTAGTACCGCCGACTTAACGTCGGTACTACCGATAATCCTGACAATTAGGGCTAGAAAAATAGCTCGAGGCTCATGAGCTCGCCGAGCTCGTTCTTGAGTCGAGCCGAGCCGAGCCTCAGGTTTCACCATGAGCCAAACGAGCCGAGCTTGAGCTGGCTCACGAGCCGCTCGAGAGCTCGGCCCACGAAGGCCTGGTAAGGCCTGGCCAGCTTGTGGAACTAACTTGTCTCCACCCCGCCGCAAACCAACCCTAAGTCCCCAGTCCTCACCCTACAGCCAAATCCAATCCCACTTCTCCCTGTCCTCTCCACTTCTCCAGTCTCCACCCCACCGCCGCCTTGTGTTCCTCCACGCCGAACGCCGCCGCCCCGTGTTTCTCCGCCTTGCTTCCTCCCCCCCGCCCTCCTCCTCCTCCGGTCCTTGGAGCCGCCTGCTGCCCTCCCCACGGTCCCTTCCCCGCCCGTGGGAGGCCTGCCGCTACCTACGAGTCGTCTCTCCTTCCCACGGTCCCCAGCGCCACCGCCGTGGAAGGCTCGCTGGCGCCGCTTCGCCTCGAAGTCGTCTCCTCCTCCCCAAACTCCATGCCTCCCCCTCACGGCCTCACCCTGCCAGCTCCACGCCTCCACCCGCCGCCTCCTCCTCGCCCCGTCCGCCGCTTCGAGCCTTTGAGCACCACCTTCGCCTCGCGCGCTGTGTGGAGTTGCGGGTGGAGACCGGGACGTGCTCTACTCCGCTCCTGGTGCCGGCGACGATGCCGATGCAGAAGACGCGACGCGAAGCGGAAGGGCGCGGTGGTGGAGGAGCAAGGGAGGCCCTCCTGGCTGTGAATCTGTGATGCTTCCTTATCCAATTTTATGCCTTTGCTTGTGCAATTTTGATGCGTGAATCTGTGATGCTTCCTTGTGCAATTTTGATGTGTGAATCTATTATATGAATATGTGAATACGAATATGCGATGCTTCTTGTCCAGAGGAACACCTCGAGCGAAGCTTGGCTCGCGAGCCTGTTCGAGCCAGCTTGAGCTCGGTGCCGAGCCGAGCCAAGCCAAGCCCCTCTCCCAGCTCATTTCTGAAACGAGCTGAGCCGAGCTCACTGTTCATTCGAGCCCAAACGAGCTTGGCTCGAGCCGGCTCGGCTCGTTTCCACCCCTACTAACAATGCAAAGTTGGCTTTCAAATTAAATTCTAAGTGCATGCATGATCCTATATTGATCCAAATGGCACAAGAACATACTATCAAGCTACTAGTCATGACCCCTCTTAATAGTACAGCATTTAACCTAAAAATCCGGTCTTCCATCCTTTTCTCCGAAGACCGGTAAAAAATAAAAAGGATCCAAGACTGCTTGTACCTTGTCTTTGAACCATATTGATTTTCATATTGTCTTTTAGCATGCATCTCCAACTTGTCATTTTCAACATTGGGACTTAACCTTGTAAATAGTCAATAAACATGTTAATCCCATATTCACATATTGTCATTAATTACCAAAACAATTTTTAGGGGCCTAGATGCTTTCATTCTTCACAATGAATTGATTTATCGTTTTACCTCATGTGGTTTTTTTGGCAAGAGTTCCACCTATACTATGGTGTCAACTTCTAGTTGTTATATGATTGTTTTGTACTTAATTTTGCGCCCTTGCTTGCTATGTGTGCTATGTTGAGAATAATACAGTGTAATGATATATTATTGATAAGCACAAATGGTGTTGTTTGGCATATTGGTTATCTTAGGAATTGATTGGTAATCTGATCTTTGATTTGTTAGAATAGGTATTAGACAATTGTCGAATTTTTGGCACATACAGCCAGTTTTGAAATCGTATTTGCACAAATGACCATGCTCCCGACGATTTACAAAAATAGCATCATGGCAAGACGATCACCGTGGCGCCACTCCTCAGAGTGACACGTGGGTTCGCCAAATTACCACACGCTTACGTCGGCGCGGCGATGGGGTGGCGTGCACTATCGCCTTTGGTGCACTGCCACCCTGCTACTGGTGGTTAGGGGTGATTAGCGGGGTTTAGTTAGGAGTTAGGGTTAGGGTTAGGTTAATTAGGTTTTTAATTTATTTAGGTTTCTTAATTTTTATGCTAAAATTCAAAGGAATTTTAAATTATAGCAAATGAGTTCAAAAAATATGAAATTTTTGTAGAGTCTCTCAACACTATGTACTTGCTTGTGTAAATTTTTTATAATTTTATTCTCTCAGAGTTGTTATCGCTATTTCGTATAAGTGTCATGTTCGTATGAATCAATAAACGTAGAAAATGAGCTCAAAAAATTATGAATTTTATTTTGAAGGGTCCTCATGCAGTGGACTTGACTATGTAATGTTTTGGCAATTTTATATGTATTCTGGTATTTGTCTCAAAAATTTATGATTCAGGTCGCGAAAATTTCGAATTTAGGTTTCATGATTTCATGTGAAGATTGTATAAAAAAAAGCTACATTGCAGTTCCATTGGAGATGTTGATATATAATATGGTACCGGAGGATACACATAACAACTAAAATACGTGTACAAATATAGCAAAACAAAATATGAATACAAATATAATCGATCAAATAGGATACTCGATCAAATAGGATACTCTTTGTTAATTTAGTTTAGTGTCCGCTGGCATATAGCCACCATGCGCCGGCCAAAACAGTGGGGTTAATAGTTAGTTAGGTTAGGTTAGCCAAAACACCTCCCGACTGTTCTACGGAGAATTAAAAAACCTCGTGGTGACCATCTTTCCCACCGTCCCTCCTTCCTCCTCCGCACATCTGTCGCTTCGTCCAGAAATTCCGGCGCCAATGCTTACGAAATTTCCGGCGCCAACGCCGCGACTCCTTCTTCGCTCAGCTATAAATACCGAACTCCAGCACTCGCTCTTCGCTTATCTCAATTGCGTTTCAATTCTCGTTCTTGCGCTCGTCGCTGAGAACTCAGAGAACGTAACATAATTAATTTTATCGGGAGGTTAACTATTTTGTTGCTTCTCGTTGCTCGGCGCTCGGCCTTGATTGGGCTGATTGATTACTTCCTCCGAAGGGCTGGTAATTTGTGTTATGCTTTTGCCGTTATTATCGTAGTCGTAATTAGTCAGTCTTAGTCAGCTAGTCGTAATTAGATAGTTTAGGGGTAATTAATTAGTGGTAATTAGTTAGTTGACTAGTAATGAATTAGTTTAGTGGTAATTAATTAGTTGTGATTAGTAATGTAATGTTTTTCCGCCTTGTTTGTTATGTAGAGCGCAAAATTCTACGATACCCAGCTATAGACTCTTCGGCAAATTTCTACGCGAGGATGTTGCAGAAGCGCCAACTTCTACACTCACCGCCACTGTGGGCAGCCCCGAGACAAGGGGCACCCGCTATGGCACCGCGGAGACTACTAGCACACATCGTTAAATAGGACACTTTTTGTTAAATTATTAGTTTGACGTGGATGATCTGTATTGTACGACATGCTAGATAAGGTTATGCATGAACCAACCGAGGGAAATGTGTGGCATGCAGATCATATAACGATGTATCGTAGCCTTCGAAACGCACACTAGTCGGAGGTTACGGTACATCGTTATATGATCTGCATACCACGTGTTTCCCTCGGTTGGTCCATGCACAACGTTATCTAGCCTGTCGTACAATACAGTATTAAAGAATATTATCCGCACTAAACCGATAAATAAACCCAGTGCACACTTATGGGGCAAATTTCAATAGTCATTGATCAGTGTTACATTCTCTCTGTGTTGAAAAAGAGAAATACTTCTATGCTCTCGAAGGACTATGTCATACAAGAGCTAAACTTGAAATGTAGTTCACTGTTGGGACATGGGAAGTCCTAAACTTGAAATGAATGTGTGCCTGTGAGCATTTGTTTCCGTACACATTATTTTGAGTTCTATATTTATTTTTGGTTGCACTAGTGGTTTATTTGGAAATTTGCTTTTAATCATTTATGAAGTACACTTCTATATGACATGTGTATGTGATGCGGGAGCTTTGTTGATTTTATCCACTTGACAATCCACTAAATTGTGTTGATAAGACAAGCAATGAAGTTCACAGGCATTTTCTAAAACAATGGAATTTTCGATAAGACAAGCAAAGAATGATGTTACTCTCCATATGTTCCTAAAAGGATGGAAAATGTTGATATGACAACGGACCTTATGCCATTTCCTTTCTGCAGAGGGTGCAGGGTTCACCAACAATTAGAAAAGCAACATAGTAAGAAGTGTGACAAGGTGAAAGCACATAACGAGCGATCAGAAAAGCAACGAATATATATCTCTACACACACGTGGTCTATTTTATTTTGAAGGCTCTCCTCACGCAGTTGACTTAATTGCGTAATGCGGCAATTTTATATGTGTTCTGGTATTATCTCGAAAATTTTGGATTTAGGTTACGAAAATTTTGATTTTAGGTTTCGGAAATTAGGGTTTCATGATTTCGTGTGACTTGGAATGTATAAAAAAAAACTACATTGCAACTCTATTGGAGATGTCGATATACAATATGGCGTTGGAATACACATGTAACAACCAAAATACGCGTACAAATATAGTAAAACAAAATCACATAACACGCGATACTATATGGCTCACTCGTCTGAGTCACTACTCTCTGGCTACGGCGGCTGCGTCCGCTGCACGGCCTTGTTTTGTGCCGAGCATGACCCATGGAGTACGTCCACCGGTCTGGAGAACATGTGCCGGCTCGGAGGGGGTACGGAGACCGTTGAGGCGGAGGTGGACCAGTAGACTGACTCTGGAGCAAAGTCTGGTAGGCGTACATGTCGTCCTGATGAGCCATGCCGACCTCGGGGACACCTCTGAGGAATTCATCCATGACGGAGGCTAGAAAACCACTCTGGGGGTACGATGCCTACAACTCTGGTTGTGCGGATGAGCTCTAGCCTTGGACGTACGGGGTTCCCGCGTACCCGGAGGAGCTCTAGCCTTGAACATACTGTGGGGCACCGAACCCGGAGGACATCTTCTCTTGAACGTACGGTGGGGCAGCGAACCTGGAGGGCTCTGCCCTTGAACGTGCGGTGGGGCAACGAACCCGGAGGAGCTCTGCCCTGCGTATGCTAGAAACCCTGGCTACCATTGTCCATGCCCTGGCGTCATGTACTGCTCCCTGGCAGGAGTTGGGAGGCCCGTATCCTCGTCATCAGTTGACGTGAACTGGCCGTCACCCCCACGGGCAACTAAAGGCTGCAAGACGGAACGATGTTAGTACAAATAAACACTCTGGACGAAAACTAAGAACCACGTACCTCCCGGATGTGCGGTCAGATAACCAGGGGAGCGCCATCAGGTACGAGTCGAGGACGACATAATTGATTGATCCCGACGGATCTATGGCGAGAGAACGACATGATGTTAGCGGAACGTAAGGCATAACTAAAAAAACTGAACGTAAATTTGTACATAGCGACTTACATCCGCGGCGACTTGGCCCGCGAATGACTGACGGGGAACGCTACGACGCCTGCCGGACTTGCTAGGTCGTGGTTACCTAGTAGGTGAGCACAGCCCCCCACTTCGTGCCCGATACGCAGAACGTCATCCCTTGAACGACCACAGCTCAAGTTCTTTATTATCTTCTTCATCTCCGCTGAGATGTGCTTCAAATTTTTTTATATACCATCGGGGTTCTATCTGGGCTGCGTTGGGCCTCGTCCGATACGCTCTGGATGCGCAGTGCCCGCTCCAACTGTAGTGACATACGTAACATGTTCATTAACAAAAAGAACGAATGTCGTCAATGAAACTGCGAACCAGAGGTTGTAAGTGTCTTACGGTATCGTCATGTCACGAAGTGCTGTGATGGTCGTACGTGCGGCGGAGACTCTCTTGGTGCGTCAGATCTGTCACCTCCTCCGGGCGCTCTGGAGGAGGAATGGTGAGTCTTGCGCGTGTTCGTGGCACGTACCACTCCATGTACGCACCGTACGACTCAAGGTCGTACGGACGCGGCTCATGCCAGACATCCACGTGTAGCCTGTTCATCCATGTCGCAATCCATTGCTGCTGGTGCATTCGCTAGTCCTGAATATGCCCACCCGACCTCAATTGCCTGCATTTCCAGAAAGATTAATGTTATAAAAGAAGACGTAAGAACTGCAAAAATTACTTGGATGAAGTTTGACTCACAGGTGTACGGCTCACTCCAGGGGCCTGCTGTCCGAGGGGGCACGAGCTGGTACCGACCAAACTGTCGCATTACGCACTGCGGCACGTAAGGCTCCATCATATGTGAGAACACCAGGTGGCAGGTCGTCGTCCACAGTAATGCATCCATGACGCATTGCACAGACAGCCCGTGCGGCGCAACCGCGAGCAAAAAATTAGCATGCCATGGACACCAGATGATGTCGCTCTCGTGCAATGACTCGAACTCGTTGTGGTACAACGAGTAGCACCTCGCCGGTCTTCCACTGGCCCAGCGCAGACGGGCACCAGTCCACCGTAAGCCCATGGTGGGCACGTCTATGTGGTCATGTGGGAGAGGGTACGGGTGCGCCGCTATCTCGATGGTCGGCCGCCCAACAGGGAAGTGCTCCTAACTCCACAACCGCAAGAGCACATAGCGAGATGACCAGTTGGTACCAGTTGCTGCCGCATGGCGTCCACACAACCCCCGGTATGTGGCTCAAAGGATGGCTGATCCCCAGCTGTACTCCTCCATCGACTCCGCGTCAACCAAAGACTCGGTGATGCGGATGAAGCTGGGGTTCAAAAAATCGCCCTTTGTGGTTGGAAACAGGACCCAACCAAAGAGCTGGAGAAGATAAGCAATGAGGTGCGTCCTAACGACCTTGTCAGGTGCACCCTGCGGGCATTCGCTGAACTGCCTCAGCCAAGCCCGGGGGACGCCATATGCACCCTCCGAGAGAGGTTGGCCAAACCGCTGCTCCAGCTTGGCCTTCCAGTCCGCACTTGGAGGGCCCGGAACAAGCGGCACACTCCGGATCGGGAGACCGGTCAAGAACGAGACGTCCTGCAGGGTGATCGTCATCTCACCCTACCGAAAGTGGAAGGTGTGTGTCTCGGGCCTCCACCTGTCGACAAGTGCGAACAGCAAGCTGCCGTCTAGGGTGAACTGGCATCCGATGGAGACCATCCTCGCAAAGGGCAACAAGCCCGTGTCCCGGAGGATCGGGACGTAGCGATAAATCGGCCCAGCCATCCCTCCCTACCCGCGCCCGAGCGAGGGTCATCCGTGTCAGCGGTGAGCCACAGCTTGCATTGGTGGTCCTCATCGTAGAATTGTTCTAGTAGCTCCGGTAGAGACATGGCTTGCAACACATGAAATAGAGAGAACATTAGTGAGAAGGTGGCTAATGAACATAAAAGATTGTAAATTAATTACAGAGTAGTTTTCATGGGGTGATAAGCTACATGATAAGCTAGCTTAATTAGATTATGCTCCTCTGTCCTTCGATGAATGCATTTCTTATTATTTGATTTCGCTTTACAACCAACCTAACACTACAAATTAATGTACACTACTTACTTAATTAATTACTACTAATTATTTCGTAACTAATAAATACTGTAAATAACGTATACTACTTAATTAATTAATTACTACTACCTGCGAACGACAGCGATTAATAACGCTGAAATGTCCACAAAAATATAATGAGCGGAAGAGCGAGCGAGCACGAAATGAAATGAATGAGTGGAAGAGCGAGTGAGCGATTGCGAAATAAAATCACGCTCGCTCCCTTTAATTTATAGCCACTGCTCTCAAAGTGAATCCTTATCCCGCGCGTTAATTAAGCCATAAATGTCGGCGGACAAGGATTCGATGGATGAGACAGATAACGACTGATTGATGCTTTCGGTGAAAAAATTATGGCAAATGGAAGGAGGGCCTGGTTCAAATCTTTCCACGATCAACACATGGCATGGGCATTTATTGATTCGTACGAACATGACACTTATACGAAATAGCGATAAAAATTCTAAATGAATAAAATTATGAAAAATTTACACAAGCAAGTACACGTTGTTAGGAGTCTCGACAAAAAATTTCATAATTTTTAGGACTCATTTGCTATATTTTAAAATTCATTAAAATTTCAGACCCTAACTAATTACCTAACTAACCTAACCACTAATCTACCTAATTAATTAAGCCCTAATTAGCTGGCGCACGGCCACCATGCGCCCGCGGCTGGCACATGACCACCGTGCGCCAACCGTGTAATGTGGCAGGGCCGGGGCTTGGCGGTGGCAGGGCAGGGCTGAGGTGGTGGGGCCGGCTGAGGTCACGATGATCAAAAACTGTAAATACGGGTTCCAAATCAACTGTATCGGCAAAATTGTGTAATGTGTATATACATTAAGCAATGTTTTGTTTTTGGTGTATGCATCAAAGTTGTTGGGCGTAGAGCAAAGGCATAATTTCGACTCCTGGTCTTGTAGTGAGTTGTGAGTATAGTCGCAACCAACCAATAAGCAGTGGAATATACAACACAACACATATTAGTGTAGACAAAACTACTCAAGGCGATGAGTTAAAAAACACATGACTCCCTTGGTCCACTTCCAACATGTAATATTCTCTAGAACCTCTAGAGGGTTACAGCAACATCAAGATATAGTCTTGTCATAAGGTACAACAACATCAACACTTAACATGAGACAATACACGGTAATGAAACTAGCATGCCAGATAATAAATGTTTTGTCCACTTCACGTTTCAGTTATATCTCACAAACCATATAACCAAACATTATGAAACTATGAAGAACTGTAGATCTGCGAGTCCTTAGTAAGCTATCAAAGTTTCAGCCAAATCAGTCATTGTTTCACAATCCAATCTGGCCTTGTACCAAAACAACATAGTTTTGAATCCGCCACTATCTGAGCCAGTAAACCCCCTTATAAATATAATGCTCGGCTCAACCAAACCTCAAAATGACTGTTCAAGACACACAGCTACGAGTGTACGTTGAAGAATTAGTATTGGAGTCTAATAAGAGTCCAATTTGTGTGCGAGTCGAGAGGTATGTTAGAGTCGGATTATAAACTTTGACACTATAAACAAAGGGTGTGGGTGTCCCACGGGGCACACACAATTATTCCTCAAAATTCAACATGGTATCAAAGCCAATCCATCCCAAACTCTAACCCGAGCAAAACCCTTACCTTAGAACCGCCACCGCAATCGCTTCACAGTTGATCCGCCAGCCGCCGTTGTCTCATCGCCCGTGGTCCTCCACGACCGTGTCCCACAGGAGTGGACCATGGCCGGCCAAGTTGTGTATGGAAAGCCGAGGCGACATCATGAGGAGAAACGACCCGGCGGATGACCTAGGGTGGCGGCCAGTGGCGTGACAGCCTAGGACGGAGCGGCAGTGGGGGTGCCAGCGGGGGTGGATCTAGCGACAGAGGCTGCAGCTACGACGGATCTGGGCAGAGGGTGGAGATCCGGCGGTGGGGGCACCGGAGGTGGTGTTGCCGAGGAGGTGCTGGCCAGGGAGAAGATGAAGGCGAGGAGGAACTGGCGCTCGGTGAGGGGAGAGAGAGGAGGGCATGTCGGGGAGGAGATGAAGGCGAGGAGGAGGAGGCTCGACCGGAGGTGGAGTTGCTGGGGAGGTGCTAGTATGGGAGAATACGAAGGCGAGGAGGAGGCACTCGGTGAGGAGAGAGAGAGGAGGGCAGGTAGGGGAGGAGATGAAGACGAAGAAGACAAGTACAATTCAATCGGTGAGAGGATAGAGAGAAGCTGGCGAGGAAAAGAAGGAAGCAGCGAAAGGAGGAAAGAAAAAGAAGAAAAGAATGGAAGGGAAAACAGAGGGGTGTGTGAGGTGTTTTTCTTGGCTAAGTGCACACGGATGTGTACCAGAGGTGCTTCAAGGTATAGGATTTGGACAAGAAGAGAGAAGGAAGGAATGGAGGAAGGAAAGAATTGTTGGTCTGCTAGGCTACTGTTTGTTGATGGTTGAGGTGTTGTCGTGATCGTGGAAAAGACGCGCGACATAGTTTGGTGCTCAGGTTGTGTAGATCGATCAAGAGAGAAAGATAAGAGAAAAATGTGGTTGTGCTAATGGTGGAATTGGTGGCGGTCTCAAAGGTGGTGGTGTTGGTACTAGTAGGGGATGTGTTTGTGGTGGTAAGTGTTGGGTGGTGGTGGTGTGTTGGATGGTGCTGATGAGTTCGATGATTGTGATGACGAAGCATGAGCTGGTGGTAGCTCAAGTGGAGGCTATGGTGACGGTATTGGTGTCGTGAGGTGGTGTTGGTATGGGTGCTAGAGATGGTGTTGCTGGAGAGATCCGGAGGCGAGTTGGTAGAAGGTGGAGGCCGATGCTAGGGGTGTGTGGGCAGAGGTGGTGGAGGCCAGGGGTGGTTGGGGGCATGTGGGTAGAGGAGGAGGAGATTGAGGACAGGACAACTGGAGATGGATTTGGTGATATCTCTGGTAGTATTGAGCAATTTTTTGGTCTTTATGATGATATTAGCTATGGAGTTGATGGTAGGTTTGGTAAAGTGTTAGATTCCAGTAACAATATTGTAATATGTAACAATATGGACATGAATTTTATCTCATACCATCTTGAGGGGGAGTTCAAGTTGTGTGTGAGTCGAGAGTTGTTTTAGAGTTAGATTGTAAACTTTGACATTATAAATAAAGGGTGTGGGTCCCAAGCGACACACATAATTATTTTCCAAAATTCAGCAGTGTACAATGAATTGACCAAATTTGAAGTCGATCCAATCATCCAACGATCTTTAACCCTGTAACCATGAACCATTGATGATCGAGGAAGGATGCAACAATCTGCAATAGAGCTTCACCATTCAATCTCCTCTCCTCTTGTTTCTCATATTGTGCCTGTGTATTTGCCATGATAGTTTTGCTCTCTCAATGGTTCACAAGCACTTGTGCTTTTGGTTGATTGGCTCCCGAGTCACCTCCATGTAGAGGGATTTAGCCCAACGATGGTTTGTTCAAATGTTAGTAAGAACTTTGCTCGCAAGTTTGATTTCATTGAAATGTAGTCTCAGTTATGACCGAATGACTGATTCTCTACGTACTACTATCCATCGACTTGCGGCGCTGGATGCTTGCAGAATGTAATTATTAAGCAAAGGAGCCGGGTTTTGCAGAACTGAATGGGACTTCCAGCCTTCCAGGTCATTCAATGAACGACTGACCCAGCAGAACCTGATGCATTTTTTTTCTCAAATCGAAGACTCTTTTTCCCGAGTCATCAAACTCAGAAAAGAAAAAACTCTGTCGGCCCGGGCAACGATCCTGAACGAGAAAGGTGAACAGCAAGCTAGACTTCACATAAACGTTTAGTCAACCGTCAGTACTTGCTGGTTACTACACATTCTTAAAAGAGCTTAAATATACTGAGAGTACTGAAACCATTCATCGCGTTGCATTCCTACAGGATTTTATTGACATGATAAAGAGTATTACTGCCATTTCTCATTTCAGTAATACGAAGCCAAAGCATTCACAGTTTCATACTTACATGCACACAGACACAGTGCATGTAATGCCATCCTCTGTAGGTCTATATGGCTATGTCGTAATGGTGTCATTTTTGATAAGAAAATTATTGACCATCCTCTGCAGGTTATATTCAAATGTATTCATTGGATCTACTCTTGGTCAGCTTTGCAATGCTAAGGAAGACTGGAGGTCATTACAGAGGATATCTTCAACAAGAATGGGTGGAAACTATGTAATAAGCTTTGAGATGTTTAAAACACTTTTTGTCATTGCATCTCTTCAGATGGATGTTTACTATTTTTACGGCTTTTGTTTTGCCGTTGGTTTATGTTTTTGCGGCGTTTGTGTTGCCGCTTCATTATGGTTTATAGGGATACTGTTTCGCCTGGTTAAGAATTCTTCGGTATTTGTAATAAAATTTGGGTTGTATGTATCCTCGGATACAGAAGCCAGGAGAGATTTTCTTTTTTATTATCTAAAAAATGCACACAGACACAGGGCTTGTTTGGTTGGTGCCCTGGATTCTATGCCCGGGAAAAAGTGGTGCCTGGATATAGTCTGGAAAGTAGATAGTTTTTGCCTGGTTAGCCAAACCTGGAGATGAGTTGTTTGGTTGGAAGCCTGTGCCTGAAATTAATGAGTAAAATATAGAGCGTTGGATCCAAATCATGAAGGGTGGATGGAGCTGCCTGAGAGCCAGGCGTACATTTTTAGTGCCTTGACCTGAGTTGATGCCTGGCCTGGCAGCAACGCACGGAAGTGAACCAAACAAAGTCACGGCAATCTTCCGGTTGCATCCTCCCTAGACGACTTGACCCCAGGTAGTAAAACAAACAAGTCCACAGTGCATGCTCCAAGAGCTCATTCCTACCGTGCTACACACAGCAAGCACCTCGAATTACATCCTGTCTCACAGCAGAGAAGAAATTAACCAAGCAAGCAGGCAGTTTAAGTAAGTAGTATATGTCTTCAGTGCAAGAGATCATGGCCAATGACCGATCACGTATGCGCGCCCATGGCCCGGGACGCGCGGCCTTCCTCCCCGGCCGCGGCGTTGGCCGAGACGTAGTAGACGAGGCAGAAGAGAGCGTGCACGAAGCAGAGGATGCCGCCGATGGAGAGGAAGTGGTGGCGCACCAGCCCGCACTCCATCCTGGCCTTGTAGTTGGGCAGCGCACCGAGGATCAGCAGAGCGAACCCCACGATGAGAACGATCCTGGTCGAGACAACAAATGAAATGCACACCACATAAGATTAAATCTCAGCTGAAATTTGTGTCCTTTTGCATCGGAGCATGCAAGAATCTGGTGTTGTGGCTCTTGCACGCAGGCGTAGCTTACCACGAGAGGACTAGGGCGAAGGATGCCATCAGCCGGTTCGGCGACGACCGCCGGAGCTGGTCGCCGGAGCAGGCGCACGTGCAGCCGACGACGACGTTCGCGATGGCGTGCGACAAGGCCAGCATCGCGGCCGCCGCGACGCCGAGCTTGTAGGCCTGCCGGACCGGCTGCCCGCACTCGGTGAACAGTATCCTTAGGTGCCTCCCCTGCAGTATTCGACATGACATCAGAGATGAGCTTGACAAAATCTCTAGTCTGAAGCTTCTGCTTCTTGGTGTACCATATATGCTAGCTTACCTGGTTCTGAGCTCTCTCCGCATGGATTCCGAGGACGCCCGCGACGACATCCATGGCAATGATCAGGAGGCAGACGACCGCCGCCCGAACTCTCGCCATCGCGCAAGCTTCTCTTCCTTCTTCTCTATGAGAAAATAGAATGGAATCTGTTTTCAGTATTTGTGGCTTATGCACCTTAATTGGTTGCACATCTCCTGATATATATATATATATATATATATATATATATATATATATATATATATATATATATATATATATATATATATATATATATATATATATATATATATGTGTGTGTGTGTGTGTGTGTATTTATATACACACAGTGTATATAAATACATACACATATATATATATATATATATATATATATATATATATATATATATATATATATATATATATATATATATATATATATATATATCGTTGTTCAAACCCTTTGCCACTAGGCGAGTCTTGTACCTATCAGTGTTGCTATCTGCTTTGTGTTTGACCTTGTAAACCCCACTTACAGTCTATAATGTTAATTTGATCGCGAGCCAGATGAACAAGACTCCATGTGTCATTCCTCTGAAGTGCGGCAAATTCCTAGTCCATGGCATGCTTCTAGTCCGGATCAACAAACGCCACAACAAGCGACTCCGGTTCAAGAGATACACTATAAGCATAGCGGACAGTGCCATCGGTAAACCGTTGAGGCAGTCGAATGTTGTCTCGGAGGTGCGGCGTCATGTGGTGTGTGTGACCAGACGGAGCCGACGGTACCACATCCGTATGAGCATGTGGCACAGACAGTGCATGAGTTGTGCTGGCGCCCGGTCCCCTAGAAGCAGCCGCATCCGCTCTATGAGGCAGTCCCGCGCCATCATGAGCAGATGAAGCAAGAATTGGTCCAGCAGACCCAAAGTGGGCCGTATCATC
The DNA here is from genome assembly GCA_036346405.1 of Phyllostachys edulis. Lineage (NCBI taxonomy): Eukaryota > Viridiplantae > Streptophyta > Magnoliopsida > Poales > Poaceae > Phyllostachys > Phyllostachys edulis. The sequence goes on along the minus strand of JAYEVD010000716.1, from coordinate 47,737 downwards.
AAGGACACTAGGAGGCATATCGGATCCAGTGCAGTTGTGTACAGAGCCATGCACATCCACCTCGCCATGCAGCAGTGCGCCGAGTGAAGTAGATGCAACTTGCGGTTGTAGAGAAAGAACAGGCTGCACAACTCGAGGATCATTAGTAAGTTCATTAGTCCCATGGTCCCGTTTAATACCCGGATTACCAACTGATGGAGTAGGCAGTAGAGGTGGAAGGAGGATTGTTTCCAACAG